>JADRCD010218314.1:0-25041 GCA_019843815.1 Montemys delectorum | reverse complement strand
TCTAGCATTTCCTGTTAATTCTCTGGGTCTCCCTGGCTGGAGGCACGCACCTGGAAGTTCTGACCTAACCGTTCTAGCTAATGTCCTTGAGTTTCTAGTATGTAAGACAGTTCTGACTATTGTGAGACTGCCCTAAGGAATAAGGAATGAGCTTGACCTCTGTTGTAACTCTAAGGGCAGAACCTGTCTGACAGGCAGATTCCTTGAGAGAAATTCCAAGCTAAGGATAGCTTAGAATTAAATTAGGATATATTGGAAACATCGTGCTGGCCAGGAAACAATGCCCAATCTTAGCCATAAACGAATCATTTTTGGGGGTACCTTTATGCCTAAATATGAGGGCGTGTTGACAATTGGAAAGATTGATCTGGAACACGTCTGAGTTAGGAGATGCCAGCGGCTATCTTGAATAGCCAGGAGGCACAGGTACCCCTTTGGGTCCTTATTGTCTCTTGCCCTTGATCAGGTTTTTACGCCCGATACTGCAGATGTGACTGGCGCAGACGAGTGTGCTTGGCAGAGAACTGACCATTGGAGCATCTCCTAGGTTCATTGTCCTTCATAATGGGAGGCAGAGGCAGGCGGATTTCTGAGTTCGAGGCCAACCTGGTCTACAGAGTGAGTTCCAGGACAGCCAGGGCTACACAGAGAAACCCTGTCTAAAAAAAAAAAAAAAAAAAAAAGAATCCTCCCCAGACTCTGTGTCCCACATGATCAGCTTAACAATAGTATCCTTATAATCTGCTTTTCCCATTTTATCTATGAGACTGTTGAAGACTGAAAAAAGGCTTGAGGGGCTGGTAAAATGGTTTAGCGCCTGAAGAGTCTGCTACCAAGCCTGCCAGCCTGAGTTCCATCCCTGGAACCCACAAGATGGGAGGAAAGACCAATCCCTGAAAGTTGTTCTCTAACCGCCACATGCACAGACACACACACACACACACACACACACACACACACACACACACACATGCACACTCACACAGACACACCAATGATAATAATGTAAAATAAAAAGTTTACATACTGTATAAATTAAACAGTACAGAAATTTGTTTTCTTGACAAGCCCCTCCCCGCCCTGGCCCTCTCTTCTCATCATGCAGCCCAGAGTGGCCTGGAACTCTGACTTCCTCTTCCTCAACAAGTGTTTCAATTACACCTTTGTGCTGAGCGGCACTTCCTGCTGGGAGGATGTCCACTCAGTGGTGAGCTACTTCGTTACCAAGGTCTCCCTTCCCTTCAACTCCCTTTGACTTTGCAGTCTGCCTCTCCAAAGCCAGCCACATTCTGAATTACTGGTACGAATAATGAATTTGGAGAGCCACGGGGAACACAGTTCCCTTCATAACTCTGTCCTCAGGAAGGAGTTGGTGAAGGGTGGTGAGTGTGGGCTTTCTTTGAAAAGAAAGGGTCCTAGCATGGAAGAGATGGCCAGAAAAGGAGAAAGCTGCCCTACTGTGAGTAAGTAGTCAGGGGGACTGACTGACAAGGAGGGAAACTTTGAACCCAGCAAGACACAGCCCAAGCTAAGGGAGACGGCCTGTGTCTTCGTCAGATGGCAAACCATGTAGCCAGGTGTGCAGGGACTCTGAGCAGCAGGCCCTGAGTGAGCCCGGCCAGGACTGCTCAGGCTTGAGAACCCAACCTAGTGACTCATCTGCTGTTCCCCCAGGCCCAGGAAGAGCATATGGTGTTAGTTAGTGCAGCAGGCTTTGCCTTGGTTTCTTATCTGAAGCAGGCACACAGTGTATTTTCCTTTGTTTGTTTTAGTAACGCTACCAACAACAATAATTACACAGCTTATTGGATACTATCTTGTGTTGTCACTATTTAAGACAGAGAGAAACTATAGCATGGAAATGTTAATTTACCTACAGTCACACAGTTAAGCAAGAGGAAAACCTAGTATTTGAACTAAGAACTTGGACTATGGAGCACTCGGCTTCAGCCCTGTTTTGACCTGGACTATGGAGCACTCAGCTTCATTCCTGTTTTGACCTGTCTTTGGGAGGCAGCATGGTTTCTCTAGCACCCCGTAATGAGAAAGTTCAAACCCAGGCTTTCCCACTCTTAATGCTCTAGTCCCATCACTGTGACCAGGGACGGGCAGGTTAATCTCTCCATACTCCTCAAACTAGGGATAACGCATGAAAATCCTAACCAAAGTAACACGTATCATTGCTCTTCTCTGTTCTTTCCTGGATGGCTATGACTAAAGTTACGTCAGCCTGGGCTAATGGAAGTCTCCTGAAAATAAGTCTCAGCTGGGCGGTAGTGGTGGCACATGCCTTTAATCCCAGCACTTGAGAGGCAAGGGCAGGCAGATTTCTGAGTTCGAGGCCAGTCTGGTCTACAGAGTGAGTTCCAGGACAGCCAGGGCTACACAGAGAAACCCTGTCTCAAAAAAAAAAAAAAAACAAAACAAAAAAAAAAATACAGTAATCATTGTAATTTTTTAAAGGCTTATAAGCCAGTAAGGAACATCCCTCCATGGCCTCTGCATCAGCTCCTGCTTCCTGACCTGCTTGAGTTCCAGTCCTGACTTCCTCTGGTGATGAACAGCCATGTGGAAGTAAGCTCAATAAACCCTTTCCTCCCCAACTTGCTTCTTGGTCATGATGTTTGTGCAGGAATAGAAACCCTGACTAAGACACTATGCTACATAGCAAAAATGTTCATTTGATAACATAATGATCTAAAAGAAATGATAATAATTTGGGGAGGGGCTCCCAAAATGTAGAATTACATTAAGTAAGCCCCTCCAGTAAGTCCACCACTGAATCCGTAAACCTGTCAGTGGATTAGATTCTCACTGTCATCCTATATCGTGTAAGAACAATGTCAGACAGACAGCGAGCTCCGGTGGCTAATCAATGTAACACGGCTTTTTATGGTGAACACAGGGTTTGAACCCAAGTCCTATCTAGCTCTTGAGGCCAGCTGTTTAGCCTCTGTTTGCTGACTTCTAGAAAACTGTTAACAACTTTGGTAAAGTCTAACCTAGACATGCGGTTTCAAGAAACACATTCTTCCAAGATCTCAAGACAAACATCTGTTAAATTAAAAACATCAAGGAAGCCGAAGGCCAGCAAACTCCTCGCGGCACGGCACTGTACCGGAGACAGGTCCCGGCTTTTGCTGCCTCTTACCTTAAAGCCCTGGTGCTAAGTGTTTAGTGTTCAGGTCTTTCATGTTGGTTCCTTTTGAAGCTACTCATTTACAGGCCTCCTTATTAAATGAAGTTAAAACTCCTTGAATTTACTTGTCCTTGCTCCATCCCAGCGGTTGCCGTTCTCATTGCAATGGCCCTATGGAGGGTTCAATATGGCCATATATTCTTTACAGTTCCTACCTTAAGTACGTGGCGTCTTTCTCCCTACCTCCTTGGATCTGGGGTGACTTTGTGAGTTGCTTTGGGTCTCGGGATATAGGAGAAGCAGCATCATGTGACTCCCACCCACACCCCACCCCCCACCTCCCACCTCCACCCCCCTACCTCCACCCCCCAGCCCCCACCTCCAACCCCTGCAGCTTCTGCTTTCACTCTCTGTGGAAAGAAAAAGAACCTCACACAGCTGCGACAGGAGCAAAGCCATCTGTGACCGGACAGCTGGCAAACAGTTGCAGACCAGAGATGAGCCACGAACCGTCCTTCTGAGCTCTGACTGAACTGCCAAACCAAAGAATAGTGACCAATAGATGGCTGTCCTTTTCAGCCAGTACATTTGGAGAGGGTTTGGAACGTAGTACAGCACCACCACATGCTGCTTCACCTTTCCTTCCCAGAGTGCCCACTACACCCTTGTTAACTGGGATCCAAAAATCACTCCACAGGAAACTTTCCCAGATGGAAAAACTCAGCCTCCTACACAAAGTTAGCCTCCCTCAAAGCTCAGAAGGTGGACCCTGTCTAACATGTTTCTGAGGGCATGGAGATGACCCCCCCCCCCACTCCTCCTCCTCTTCCCTCTCTTACACACGCATGCGCACCCAATCTTCCCCACCCGAAGGAGATGCCCAGGACTTTTCAAAGCTCAATTACTTACAAAAGAACATAAATGCCTCTATCATTTAGGTTTGTTGTGGTAAACGCCATGACAGTTGGGAGGAAAGAATTTATTTCACCATACAGCTTACAGTCCATAAGGAAGGGAAGACAGAGCAGGAACCTGAAGGCGGGAAGTGAGGCAGAAGCCATGGAGGAATGCTGCTTGCTCCTCACAGCTTGCTTTCTTATACAATCCTGGGACCACCTGCCAAGGGGTGGTACTGGGTTGGGCCTAGGGCCCATCCATACCAATCACCAATCAAGAAAACGCCCCCCACAAGCTTACCTACAGGCCAGTAGAGTGGAGGCATTTTCTCAGCCGAGGTTCTCTTCTCCCAGAAAGCCTTAGCTTGTACCAAGTTAACAAAAGACTAACCAGTACAATGCAATGCTCGTTAAAATTTTAAGTCACTCCCAAAGAGAACAAGCTTGTGTTTTTTTATTTTGCTTTTATTTTACACACACACACACACACACACACACACACACACACACACACACAATAGAGTATGACTTTAATATAAGATCACTTTCCAAAGTGGTATGTGTGTGGGGGGGGGGGGGGGTTGCTTAGGGAGAATCAACTTGCATATATGCCTTTATGGAGATACGTGAACTAATTAACATATTAGACATCTATACTTAATTGAGTCTCTTTAAGAGTCTCTCATTGAACCTAGATGTACACTGGCAGCTATCAAGTCCCAATGAGCCTGTCTCTGCCCTGCCCCCAGCACTGGGGTTCTAGACTCTGTCATTAAGACTCTGTCAGGTCTTATATGTGGGTTCCAGGGATCTGAACTCAGATCTTGATCCTTGCACACGCTGTTACAGGCAGAGTGATGTCCTCGGGGTGTGTGTGTGTGTGTTTAACTGCAAAGTTGTTAGAATTTTTATCCCAAGGCAAATATACTCATTCACTGCCAAACAGTCCATGTTTTGCTCCTCTCACCCAAGTGCACACTTGTGATCAACACAGGGCAGCCACTTGTAGTGCTGCTTTCAGGAAAGTTGGCTGGCAGTGATGCCCACAGCTTTCAACGTGGGGACTTTCCCCCTACTTTGGTAAATTTATTCTCTCCTTTTGGTTTGGTTTTGTTTTGTTTTGTTTTGTTTTGTTTGTTTTTCCGAGACAGGGTTTCTCCGTGTAGTCCTGGCTGTCCTGGAACTCACTCTGTAGGCCAGGCTGGCCTGGAACTCAGAAATCCATCTATCTGCCTCTGCCTCCCAAGTGCTGGGATTAAAGGCGTGCGCCACCACTGCCTGGCCAATTCTCTCCTTTTTTTTAAAAAAAACCTGACAGCAATAATCATGTCTCCTTTATTTAAAATATGACATGTGTCACTCACATTGCAAGTGTGTGTACGTGGGGGCAGAGGTCACGGTCTTCCTCCGTAGCTGTCCATCCTTTCTCAGGATCTCTCCCTGAGTCTAGAGCTTACTAACTGGCTAGGCCGGCTAGCCGGTGAGCTCTAAAATCCACTTAGGTCTGCACGCATGCGCACACACACCAACACACCAGCCTTCTTTTACTTGAATGCTGGGAGTCATCAAGCATACACAACAGATACTTCTACCAACTGCGTCATCTCCCCAGCCTCCAGCTGTCTTGGGGTCACTTTAAGCTCAGGTCCCTCTCCTATGTAACACTTCACATTTTAAAGAGCCATAGAACTCCATAATGCAAGTCATTATGCCCTGACTCAAAGAGACAGCGACACCCTTTCTTCTCTAGGGTGGTGAGTAACCTGAGACTAGCTAGGCCAGGGACCTGGGGGAAAACCAAACATTACTGTTCTGCTAAGTGAACATAGCAAAAACATGCTTCCTGATGCCATTCTCCTCTACTCCCAGATCAGCCAGCATTAAAGGAGCCGCCTCCTCCTCGGTAGACGGGAACAAATGATACAGAGAGCCACAATGTCTCTGCCAGACATTAGGCTGAGAGAGAGAGAGAGAGAGAGAGAGAGAGAAAGAGAGAGAGAGAGAGAGAGAGAGCTGGGAACACTCAGCTCCAAAACAGACTCTTTCATCTAATTCCTTTTCTCGGGACTCCAGGAACTTTGCAGAAGGGGAGACAGAAGGAATGCAAGAGCCAGAGGAGATGGAGGACGCCACAGAACCAAGGCCTACCAGGCCTAATAGGGCTAGTGCAGAAACAAACTCACAGAGACTATGACGGCCCGCACAGGGCATGCACAGGTCTGTACCTGGTGGAGTCCTGCTGCTGAGAGGAGAAATAGACACACTCCTATCCCTAACCCAGAAGCTATCTCCAATCAACAGCCACTTGCAAATGGAAAATTTGATTTTTTTCAAGGACGTCTCACTAAGGAAACAAACTACTATTAAGTGTAAGGCTTTTTTTTTTTCTTTTTTCTTTTTTACTTTATAGGCCCTTTGCTTCCTGATTGCAGCTTTTGTGTGTATGTGTGTGTGTATGTGTGTGTGTGTGTGTGTGTGTGAATGTATGTGTATGTATTCTGTATGCATATCTTTGTGTATGTATGCATGTGTCTGTGTGTATGCATGTCTTATGCATATGTGTCTGTGTCTCTGTGTGTGTACATGTGTTTTTGTGTCTGGATGTGTATGCACGTCTTTGTGTATGTATGTGTCTGTGTCTCTTTGTGTATTTGTGTGTCTTTGTCTGTGTCTGTGTCTCTCTCTTTGTATGTGTCTTTGCGTGTGTGTGTGTGTGTGTGTGTGTATGTGTGAATGTGTGTGTCTGTGTGTATGCATGTCCTTGTGTATATGTGTCTGTGTCTGTGTGTGTGTGTGTGTGTCTGTGTGAATGTGTGTGTCTGTGTGTATGCATGTCCTTGTGTATATGTGTCTGTGTCTGTGTGTGTGTGTGTGTGTGTGTGTCTGTGTGTGCACATACACACATGTGCATTTCTTGTGCTTTACTTTGGCTCTTTTTCTTGCTTGTTTTGCTCTATTCTGATTTGTTTCCTATTTAACTTGCTGTATTTTATTTTACTTTACTATTATTCCATAGAGCCCTGCTTGTTTGGGGGTTTTCCCCTAAGGAGAGAGAGAAGATGTGTCAGCCTGGATGGGAGGAGGTTTGTGGAGAACTGAGAGGAGTGGGGGCGGGGGGGAACATAATCAGAATACATTGTATGAAAAAATATTTTCAATATAAGGAAAAACAAGAATCTTTTTGTGGGGGAAATGAAATGTCCTTATACGGTTTATTTGGTGTTACATACCCTGTTGGACTTGATCTGCAGTTTTTATCTCCTACCACGGCATGAGCAGTTCTTTAATTAGAAATAGTCATTCACTGGCCCCCATCCTTCTGTAGGTCTGTGTTTAGATTGTCTAAGCACACAGAGGGTCTCAGGCAAACATCTTAGTGTGAATGGATTTAGATTTTTTTCCCCACATAAAGTATAACAAAAGTAAGAAAAAGGCCCTACTCAAAATAAAAAAAAAAAACAGTGAATAATGAACTTAACAAGATATGATGAGGTTTTGAATAATCATATAGAATACAGAGTCATGGGCTAGAGAGATGGCTCAGAGGTTAGAGCACTGACTGCTCTTCAAAGGTCCTGAGTTCAAATCTCAGCAACCACATGGTGGCTCACAACCATCCGTAACAAGATCTGACGCCCTCTTCTGAAGTTTCTGAAGACAGCTACAGTGTTTTTATCTATAATAATAAATAAATCTTAAAAAAAAAATAAAAAAAATAAAAGAATTCAGAGTCATGTGAGAGACTGAGAAGGTTAGCCCTGGAGGGAGCTCGCAGAAGCTTTACAAACAGTCCATGGTCAGAGATCTGGGTACTTCTTCATGGCTTGTTAGTTTGCTGACTTCTCACTTTTCAGATATTAAGGCTGATTCTGAAAACATTTGCAATGTGGAGACAAAGTTCCTGTCCTCTTCTCCATCTGAAACAGAGCAGGTCTGCAGGGTGGAAACCAGGCTGGCCACACCTTGGTTGGGCAACTGCTGAAGGTTTCCTGGACACGGCAGGTTTAGATGGGGGGGGGGGGGGGGCGGGAGAAGCCTGGAGCACCTAGACCGGCAAGGATGAGGCAAGCATGAGCACGGAAGGCCAGAAGAAGCCTGGCATCGTCTCTGTCTCACAGAGACCAGCCCTGCCACTCCCGGATCCATCAAAGCCTCGCTGTGCATTTCCATGCCCACATGCGACACAGCATACCCAATGCCTCGCTCCCTGGCTTGCCTCTCGCTCCAGTAAGTTCCTGAAGCCGCCCACGGTCGGAGTTCTAGAGGGCAACATAGAGAGTAGATTGCCAACAAGTCAAAATAAAAATGCCTCTCCAAATCAAGACACAAACAAAACCAGTTATCGCCCCAGAGACATCTTAAAAGTGTGAAACCTTGACTACGGTCCTAACTCTGGAGTACCTTTGACCTTGCTACTGTATATGGCATGGGAAACTAGAAATGCACTTCCGGGACTGAGGACATCACGGGGTGGTGAGCGTTTCTTTGTAACGTACAAAGCCCTGGGCTCAGTTCTCAGCACCATGAAATGACAGAAGGGAGGAAAAAAAGAGAGAGAATGAAAATGGACAGAAAGAACCAACCAAGTCTGTGTGTGAGAGGAGAACGTTAGCACAGAGAGATTGGAGATGTTTGAAAGCCAGCAAAGAGGAGGAGTGGGATGGACCTCTGAATTGACTGTGTAGGTGACACTAATTAGAGTCCTCTGTTTATTCTTCTAATGGCTTTTATTGTTCAGCCATCTTCCTGTGCAAGTTGTATGTACTTCTTAAGGATGGTTCTACTTTTTAGCGTTACATCTTTCCCACAGGACTTGTCAGAGCACATCTAAGATTGCCAAAGGGGACATTCGAGATGGTCAGAGAAAAGACTCTGCCCGAGGCTTACACCCTCATCTTACCACACATAAATTCGCAGTGTGCAAAACACAACTCAAGTGAGGCCTTTATCAAAGCCGCCAAGACATGGGAACCAGTAAATTCGCCAGCAGAAAGGGATGTTCTACGGGATTCTAAAAGGCTGAACAGGAAGAACCGGGGAGAGGTGCAGGGCTTGATGCTGCCCCAGGCACTTGGCATTAAGCTGTGTACATTAGAGATTATGGCAGAGACCTTCAAGAAGTATGCAGGAACAAATGGAACTGGAAACCGAGTCACCCGACACTTGCTTTGCTGAAGGGAAGAAAAATGGGGTGTAACTGAGCTCAGGCAAGAAGTTAGACTGCGTGCCAGCCAGGCGGTAGAGCATATGAGTTTAGGGAGAGAGAATGCTTCAGAGGAGTTGGAGTAAAGCTGGGATTCAAAGTCTCCCCAAATTCCCACCAGCATTTAGAAGAGTGTGTATTTATTTGCTTAGTGCTTTTTGTTTTTATTTGCTCTCTTGTTACATATGGCAGCACTTGCCCTCGTGCTGGACTGGAAGTCAGGGGCTGTTTCCTGAGCCGATTCTCTTCTTCCACCTTCTTTTGCTTTGTTTCGTCTTGTGTTGCAATCAGGGCCTCTCCTGTCTCTGCCCTGCTTTGCCCTGCAGGCTCTCTGGCCCTTGAGCTTCTGGAAGATTCTTCTATCTCCGCCTCCCTTCTCACCAAAAGATCCCAGATGCAAGCCGTCATGTCTGTCTTTTTATGCAGATTCAGGGCACTGCACTCAGGCTTCCGTACTAAGCAAGCCCTCTCGTCCACTGAGCCGCCATCAGGTCCTTATTTGCTTATCTCAGGACCAACTTCTAACAGCTACCTGACTGGCACAGCAGCCAAGAGCTCTCCATTTGTTTTCACTTTTCTCTCCAACTCAGGATTTGTTCCTGGAAAAGCTAGCTTGATCCTACTGTCCCGCAGAATCCGTCAACCATGTGGGAAAGACCACAGCCTGAGCATTTCAGGAATACCAATTGCACAGCAGAGAAAGATGCCAAGGAGTCCTCCATCACAGCCCTCTCACTTCCCCAGTCAACTAGTCATCTTTTTATTTTTAATGTTAAGCAGAATTTTGCAATCCAAAGGCATAAATAAAAACTAAAGGATGAAAGGCATGGAAAAAAAGACATACGCCTTTAATTCCAGCACTCAGGAAGCAGAGGCAGAAGCAGGTGGATCTCTGCAAGTTCAAGGCCAGCCTGGTCTACACAGGGAGTTCCAGGAGAGCTAGGGCTACAGGAGAAAACCTGTCTCAAAAAGGAAGACGCAAGGAAAGAGGCAAAGAAAGAAACAGGAAACAAACAAAGAAATAAAGCAGTAGAAAGAAAGGAGAGGGAGGAGAAAATATTAAAAGACAACAGTAAGGAAATCTTAGATATGTATTTCAAAAACAATTCAGTAACATTGGATCCCTGTTCATTAAACAAATGCCCATCTTCTCTGGCTTTTAATAATTGCCATAGAGAGCCAGAGAGGCAGTATTTGTTTGTGTTAACAGTCAATGTAAATAAGCTAACTGAAATGCTCTGCTTCGTAACGAGCCAAGGAACATGACAGCAGTGCCCACCCAGCGCTGTCCGCAGAGGGGTCCAGTACCCATTTATACACGGACTTAAACTTAGGCCTTAAGTGTTTGTCTTAAAGTAACTCAGCAAAGTGACTTTTTTTTTAATGTGTGAGTTGGAGACACACAGTAAGAGAATAAAGATGAAAGCCCCTGATCTTATGACAAATGTCATAGCTGTCCCCCAAATGTCAGTAGCCACTCCCTCACATCCCCCATGTCTTCACAGAACCATTCCTGCCCAGGGCTTGTTACAGAAAGGGAATGTTTTCTATTCCAAAGGAGTAGTGGGTTATGACTTTAGGAGTAACAAATAAATCACCTACTATTATTCTTATTATTACTAAATGCTAGGCAAATTAACCATTCAATTGTATTAAATAGGTGCACATATCTTAGAAAATTACCATTACGCATTACAGGTATGTGTGGTTCTGGCAGCCAATCTCTCTGGCCCAGGGTGGCTGAGGCAACATCTGGGCATTGTGGGGTTATAATATTTTGATGTTGTTGTAAGGAATACAGGAGTTGTGGAGGGGATATATGTTTGCTTGGTTGGTTGGTTGCTTGGTTGGTTGCTTGGTCGGTTTGCTTTTTTGAGTTTTTCGAGACAGGGTTTCTCTGTGTAGCCCTGGTTGTCTCGGAACTCACTCTGTAGCTCTGTCTAGCCTGGAACTCACAGAGACCCATCTGACTCTGCCTCCTGAATGCTGAGACTAAAGGTATATACCACCATACCCAGATAACATCTGTTATTTCCTAAAAGTATTAATACTTTTTAAACAGCAGTAGGGAATACTCAAAAAAAATTACACTTGCTTTAAAGATTTTTTTTTCTTTTTAAAAATGAGCATGTAAGTACTTTGGAAATGTTTTAAGTATTTCGTATCCTGGAGGATTTGGGCTCTTGAGTGAATTCATACAGACCCTCCCTGCTGGAGGGTTGGAGCCAGACTACAAGGGCAGAGATGTGTTGCCCAGCTCTCCATGGCTGCAGGCAGCTTGGTTACACAAACCTTTGTTTTCCCACCTTGCATTCTTCCTGTGGCTGCCCCAGGAATCAGTCAAATCTCTTGAATTCCTGGTCCTTCAAGGATGACCTGACACCTCCTGGGATACAGGATGAGGCCATCTCCAACTCAAAGTTTTCTCTTCCTTCCTCTACCACTGCCAGCCCATTCCCAGGGCTCCAGCACACCCTAGTCCTGGTGCCTCCTGGGGAATCCCAGGCCTCCCCTTTGTGATCTCAGCACAAGCTGTAATTCTATGAGCTTCCTGAGACAGTGGGGACAGGATCCATCTCTGGTGTGTATTGTTGTTTTCAAATCTTTTATGGAGATCCTCTTCAGAACTGTGGCTTGTGACACAACGACAAATGAGCAAATTGACTTCAAAAAGTTCCTGTGACTTGTGGATTAGTCAGTGATGTGTGTTTTCTGCTCAGATAAGCCATATATATCTAATACAGTAGAGAATGAGAGTTAGGGTCTAAAAGAGGATCTAACAAAATACAAGCATTTTACCCAGTTCCTGCTTTGCGTCTTTAACTCCTCTTTCACATCTGTAGGACCCACACTGAAGCCGTGCCAGCGGTGGGTTCACAGTGGTCCATGCCTGCAGTTCCAGCACTGAGGGGCTGAGTGGGGCCCAGGCACAACAAACTTGAGGCTATTCAACAAGTTGTGATCTTCCTTGGGCTACACAGAGAACTTCTGTCTCACAGAACAAAATACAAACGTAAGGAGACCACAATGGTTCTCACAACTAATGGGAGATGAGGAAGGTCGGTGTGGATGTGTTGTGACATTTGTTGCTCCATAGAATATATTGTTTCCTTGCTTGTTCAGTTTTATGTTTCAACGTTTTTAACTTACTTTCCAGTTTTCCTTTATGGGCTTCGGTTTTTTACATCATTCCTCATCAGGAGGTCAAAAGGAACAATTATAAAGTGTGCCCACTGACAAATCCCTCCTCTGATCCCAAGGACCGAGTTTGCTTCTCTTCAAGCCTCCTTTATTAAATGTACCTCGGCAGAAGTGCCTGCATAAATTTCTCAAAACACCACACCCTTTAAATTGATGGCTTCCCGGAGCCAGTGGCTCAACCCTGAGCTGCTTTGCATAAGACTACAAGAGCCCTTCTATTAAAAGACAGACTTTGGCTAGCGTCTTTATGCCAGTTCTGTACGCATAGAACACCATTTACCTGCCTGAGATGTCGCATAGACTGGGAAAGGAACAGAATTTTTTAAAAAAATAAACTATTGTGCTCTTCCTTTATTTCAAAGACACATACCACCATCACTTGCTGTGCATCGGAATGAGCAGAAGCAGGGGTGACTTTGTCCATGATCACCACCTACAGAACTCTTGTGCAAACATTCTTACATGCAGAATCGCCTCTTGGTGTTCTAGTGACTTCCTACTCTGGTAATTACAAACATGCTACACATAGAGAGAACTGTAGCTGGTAAAAATTTAAAGTTATTTGTTCCTCAAAATAAATAAATAAATAGATAGATAGATAGATAGATAGATAGATAGATAGATAGATAGATAGACAGACAGAGAAACAGAGTTTTTAAGTGAGTTCTGAGCACCTTTAGCTGGGTGTAGTTGGTGTGTGTCTACTATCTTAGCTCTCAGGAGCTGGTGATCAGGAGGTGAAAGCCATCTTCAGCTACATAGCAAATTTTTGAGCCAGACTGAGCTACATGAGATCCTGTTTCCACAACAGCAATAACTAAATTTCAGAAAGATTTAAATAATTTTAATTTCATAAGTTTAATAGCTATGAAAAACATAATAAAACAATAATAAAAATAAGGAGCAAAAGAGTGAGAACTCCAATGAACTGTTTACCAGGACACTCTGGCTTCACGCTTTTTCCCTTCCCCACTGACCCCTGTTCTCATGTATTCTTGGCTAGTTATTCTTGTCACAACCACTCCCGTTTTACCATGGAAAAATTTTACCATTTTACTTTTTCTTAAACAGCTAAAGCTGTTAAGTTGAGACATAATTTACACATTATGTGTCTTAAAATTCAGTGGGTTTTTTTCAAGGATATTTACAGAACTTTTCACACTACCATACAGGTTTAGAACATTTCCCAAGGTTCATGTTTCTTGGGTTTAACTAGAAACTTAGCCTTTGAACACTTGTTCTCTCTCCCTCCCTTTCTCTCTCTCTCTCTCTCTCTCTCTCTCTCTCTCTCTCTCTCTCTCTCTCTCTCTCTCTCTCCCCCTTTCTCTCTCTGTCTCTTCCTCCCTCCCCCTCCTTCCCTCCTCCCTTTCTCTCTCCCTCCCTCTCTTTCTTTCTCTTTCCCTCCCTCTCTCTTTCTCTCTCTCCCTCCCCTTCCTCCCTCCCTCCCCCCACCTCGATGAGCTCACCTTGTCTCCACATTCTAAATGCCAGGTATATCCCAGTGACTCCCAAATCCCTAACTCCACCTTGAGCCTCTCCCTAGAATTCAGACTCATCGCTTTGTATCTAATAGACATCTCAAACCTGGCATGCTTTGAACCAAGTTTTTATCTTTACCTAAACCTGTTCCTCCCAACCATCTTTCCCAAACCAATTAATAGGAGTTACCCATGGTGGTTGCTTGCGCCAACACCCTTGACTCCTTGTCATCCTTGACTCCTTTCTCTCTCATCCCAGCAACCACCCCATTAGAAACCCTGTTGACTCCGCCTCTGCAATACTTGCACCCAGAATGCAGCTACTTCTCATACCTGCAGTGATGCTCTTGGATCCAAGCTGCATTCTGGATGGATATATTTTAGAGGTGGATCCACTTCTTACACCCTTGCTTCCACTAATGAACAATGCCAAGTCCCCTGACCTTATCCTTACTCCATACAGGTAGCTATAGAGACAGGAGCCAACCTGATTCCTTTTACATGAGTCAGATCCCAACACAACTCTAAGCAGGACTTTGGAGTGACTACTCATCTCGCACAGAGTAAACGCCAACATCTTCCCAGTTGCTGCTCACCAATCACCCTCCCTCAGCTCCTGGTCTTTTCCCATCTCTTCACTTGCAGTCTCACTGGTCTTCTTGCTCCTCCTCAAACATGCCTGCTTTAGCATCTTGCCATGAACACTTTCTACTGCCCGGAGGACTTTTGCTCCAGTAAACTGTTCTGCTGATCTCTATCTCCTATAACCCTTTGTTCAAGTCTTTGTTCTCATTGGAGCCTACCCTCATCAAGCTAGTGGGGGGTGGGTGGTGGGAGGGGGTACCACATATGACCCTAGTGCCCACAGAGGCCAGAAAAGGGCACCAGATTCCCTGGAACTGGAGTTACAGATGGTTGTGAGTCACCTTTGGGCACTAGGAATCAAACCCAGGTCACCTGCAAGAACAAGTACTCTTAACAGCTGAGCTGTCTTTCCAGCCCAAAACCTTCTAAGAAAATAAATGTGTGACATCTTGGTATGAGATTTCTATAAACAAGACAAAAATATGTACAAACCAGAAAGAAAAATACTGACAGAGTTGCTATAGTTATATTTAAAAGCATGTGCATAACAGAAGGCCCAATAAACAAAATTAAACAATGTGCCACAATTTTCAAAGCTGAGACACATAACCAAAGAAGGACTGATTTCCAGTGTTTATGTTTTCTTCACCTAACCATAAACTGGAAAATAAAAGATAGTCAATAATGTAAACATTGACTATACCACTCACAGAAGAGGATATTTATCTGGGCTGGCGAGATGGCTCAGCGGGTAAGAGCACTGACTGCTCTTCCAAAGGTCCTGAGTTCAATTCCCAGCAACCACATGGTGGCTCACAACCATCCGTGATGAGAATATTTATCTGAACCTAGGAAACACACTCAATTTACAACATGAAAATATAACTAGAGTTATGGAACCTATGTCTGGAGGCACAGCTCAATGGCGAAGTATTTGCTTAGCATGGGCAAGGCCTTGGGTTCATACTCTATGCAATTCCTTACACAATTCCACACACCACACACACACACACACACACACACACACACACACATAGAAAGTTTAAGAAATCCTAGTGATACAAAGGATAAGGGGAAATAAAGCTACTGTACACCCCAACTGGGCTTTTAAACTGGGCTGTTTCCTTTGGAGAACAATTTGTCAATAGTAAACCTGAGAGTATATAGATCCTAGATTCAAAAGGTCAGCTTTAAGGACTGTGGCTAGATAGACCGATATGGACCATGCCTATAACCCCCGCACTCAAGGATGTTGAAGCAGAAGGATTCCCTCAAGTCCTGGGCAGGCATGGCCACATGGAATGATCCTGTCTCAAAAAAGCAAAAAAAGAGAACAGAACAACAAATGTTTCTATAGTAGCTTTCATGTATTCACACACCGTGGTGTGTGGACATGCTCATTGTTGATTTGTTGAAAATCCCTGTTTTATAGTAGATTACAAAATGATGATTTTCCACCCTCCAACCAATCAACTCCCTCCCAATATAACTTTGTCATGCCCACTGGTCTATTTTCCCACCCCTCGAATGTATTGTTTCTGTGAGGTTTTTTCCCATTAACAGAGTATAGAGGGAGAAATATTTTCCCAGGAGCCCTGCACACCTCTGTTCCATTCTCCCTCTCAGTCTCCGACTGCTGCTGTAATAAATAAGTCTCAGGACTGATGAGCAACACTCAGCCCAGACAGCCTCATGGCCCCAGCCTACAATCAACTAACTGGCAGGCATATGATTAAGGCTCCGCCAAAACAAACCAACAAGGAGACACCCTGCCTGTTGACCATAGTCAACAGGCCAGCCTGGTAAGGAAAGTCTAGTCCTCCTATCAGGGGAAGAACCCACTGACCTGTGAACTCCGCGGAGCAGTAATAAATGGTGGTTCTCAATGACTCAGTTCGGAAAGGGGTGTGGTTCTCACTTAGCAGGAGTTATAAGGCTTATACCATCCTCAGAACTGTAATATCTAAGGAAACGGTATTACAGGGCAAGATCCCTTCACCTTTAAAACAAAGTGTTTTTCAGTGCTAGGAATAGAAGTCGGAGTCGTCTTACTCACGCTAGGTGTTTAGTTATGGTTACCGTTGCTGTGACGGAATGGCGAGGACCAAAAGCCACTTGGGGAGGAGAGGGCTTTATTTTGCTCACAGTTCCATCTAACAGGTCATCATCAAAAGCAGTGGGGACTAGGAATTCACTCAGGGCTGGAACCTGGAGGCAGGAGCTGATGCAGAGGCCATGGAGGGGTGCTGCTTACTGGCTTGTTCCTCATGGCTTGCTCAGCCTGAGGACCCAGGACCACCAACCCCAGGGATAGCTCCACCCACTATGGGCTGGGCCCTCCCCCATCAATCACTAATTCTCTTAAAAATGCCTTACAACGCTGCCTGCAGCCCAGTCTTATGAAGGCTTTTTCTCGATTGAGGTTCTCTCCTCTCAGACAACTTTAGCTTGTGTCAAGCTGTCCAGCACACTAGGCAAGTTGCCTACCACTGTGCTGCATTTGTGCTCTAATAGGATTTATTTATTTTGTGTATGTGAGTACCTTGTAGCTGTCTTCAGAAGAAGACACCAGAAGAAGACATCAGATCCCATTACAGATGGTTGTGAGCCACCATGTGGTTGCTGGGAATTGAACTCAGGACCTCTGGAAGAGTAGACAGTGTGCTCTTAACACTGAGCCATCTCTCCAGCCCCGTCACCTTTTTTTTTTTTTCAATAGGTAATCTTGTAAAGGATTTTAATGTCTCAAATGCTTATTAAATCTGCATAGTAAAGACTGGAGAGATGGCTCAGCAGTTAAAAGCAAATATTCCTTTTTCAGAGGACCAGAGTTCAGTTCCCAGCACCCATGTCAGGCAGCCCACAACAGCCTAAAAGTCCACTTCCAGGAGAATGCAAAGTGGGTGGACTCCAAGGGCACCCGTGTTCACGTGCCATACCCACCCACAGACACACACTGGACATACTAGAAAGTAAAACAGATCTTGTTTTAAAATATTCATAGTGACCTGGCAGTCTGTCCTGTTGTTACTCTGTTATGGCAGGCACTTGTTACTCAGCAGTGTAACAAAGCAGGTAGTGGGTGGGTGGCTCCACTTGTTTAAGAACCCTGTTTGTATGAATGCAGGAGACATGACTAAAAGGCTCTCCCCGTTATTTGTTTCCCACGTGGACTGTCTACACAGAAACTTGGACATACTCACTGTTATGTAACTGACCTCATGGACCACAGTGACTCACACAGAGCATGTATTTTGGTCACACCCCACGGTGTAGTAACTCATAAACAAGAGCTGGGGAAAAAATATCAAACCTTCAATTAATCAGAACTTAAGAAGTGATTTCTTTCATGAAAAAGAAATCCAATTTTAGCAGAAAAACAAACTGGCATCAAATATTTTGTTTAATTTTCAGATGGACTCCTCAGGCCACTACAGATTCTTATATTCCTGTTCGCTCTTGTGTTTAATACTAAGGGGGAGGACCTCAGAAGCCGCCTGAAGAATCTATTTGTCAAAGACTAATATAAATGGATTTTCTATTTGATTTTTATTTAACCAAAAAAAGAAAAATATATAATTCAACTGTCATCCCATCCAACTGAACAATGATGGTATTATTGAAGTAGAATTGTTTATTTTCAATTTGTGAGAAATATAAGGTTTAAAAAGCATTCATACCATAATAGAATGCAGAAATAGGAATTATAAATAATTTACTGAAAATTAAGCCTGTCCATAACTCCAATTCCTCTTGTTGAAAAAACATCAAAAGATTTCCAAGGAATTAGTATGTTCCATTTTAATAGGACCCCTTTTATCCTAAGCCACACAATTGAATCAGAATAAAACATGTCTGTGCTCAGACTTTTGGGCCACAGCATGAACAAGCAATAACAAGTCCCTCTGCCCTTACAAGTGGGAATGTAAAGGATTCCTTTACACAGAAGAGAAAGAAGTCTACCAAACATCAAACCAGGTGGCAAGATAGGAGAGCAGACATCTGTAACTGAAGACGAGACCAGAAGAAGGACATAGAAGAGATGATGAGAGGCAGACAATAGGAGTGGAATAGATATACTCTGAAATCCTGCAAATTATACAGCAGCCAAGGCAGCAGAGTTGGTCAAAGATACACACTGCTAAGCATGAATTAATCTTATTTATAAACAGAAGGGCAGACTAGCCTTTTCTCTCCTACACGTGTATTAAACTCACTAAGGGCCCCTTTCCCGCTCCAATGCTTCTACCATCTATTATGATTAAGACGCAGTCTTATTAATTGGATTTTAGGTATGACTTCTATTGTTTGGTGCTTTAAGACAGAGCTATACTCTTATACTCTCCTGGTTGGCCTGGAATGTCTTATGTCGAGTACCTTGCTCCTGAAACACAGCAATCTTTCAGCATCTGCCTCCTTAGAGCTAGAACAAGAGACATGTAACACCGCATCTGCCTAAAGGCTTAATTTTTTTTAACTTTTAATGAATTATGAAGAGAAAAGTTACATGATTTCAATTTATCTGAATTTGTTAACATTTAAAAAACATATTTTGCCAGGCAGTGGTGGCACACGCCTTTAATCCCAGCACTTAGGAGGCAGAGACAGGTGGATTTCTGAGTTCGAGGCCAGCCTGGTCTACAGAGTGAGTTCCAGGACAGCCAGGGCTACACAGAGAAACCCTGTCTGAAAACAAACAAACAAACAAACAAACAAAAAACATATTTTAAGTAAATAGAATTAAATCACATTCTTGTTTCCCTTTTCTACCCCAGCTCCTCCCAGAGACCCCCCCTTCAATACCTACAATATCTTTTTTGTCATATTCCTTAAAATTTATAAAATATAACAATAAAAATGAGTATTATAAAAGTTTTTTGATATAAAACAACAATCAATTTAACAGTCTTATGTAGATGCTTGTCTACAGCAATAGTGAAAATACATTTTTCTCAATATAAATTTCCAATAACTCCAAACATATTAACTGTATATTTCAAAATGATACATCACTACTAGTATTTTCTTAAATGAACATAAATATATAAAGTCTTTTTGTTTGTTTATTTTGTATTTAGTAGAGTTTAAAATCTTGGCTCTTACTGTGGTACAAACCCAAAATAAGAACAATTTTTAGACATTGGATTTCATTGTAATAAGGCTATACTTCAATGACCCTCACATCACCAAAGGATTTTACCTCCATCGTAGCTAAGCTGAGAGTTGACAGTTCTGCTGCACCAAGGAATGAATTGTAGGCACGATTTTTGGATACAGACTCCCTGCTATGGTCAAAGCTATTTAACTTGAGTGAGTAACTTTATTCTCAGCCCACAGAGAACATGTTACATTCATTTAAGAAATAGTGTGTGTATTAAGATAGTCTATCCATAAAGTCATTCACCAACTGTTTTAATGAACAATGGTTCAGCTTGGAGGGTGGCACAGACTTTAGGTGTGGGTAAGAATCTGGTTCGTTGGCTGTGATAATTTGGAAAAGCATTCATCTCAGAGAAAGAGTAACTTGTAAAGTCCTCTTCTTCAAACTTGATACAGGAGCTACAGATGTCAAGCAAAGCATTCAGTCTCACTCTTTGTTGTTCTCTTACAAGCCCCTTCCCAATTTAATTGTCTATATTTCTTTTAGGTATATAAATACCTTTGAGATATGTAAGCTGTTCTGAAAACCATAGTATAGTGTAAAAGCATGAAATAAATAATACTACTAATAGAGAGGCTGAGATAGAAGAAGCAATATTTCAAGCCCCTTATGTTGTACACAGCAAGAGACTGTCAAAAACAAGCTGAAAGTATATATAGATTGTACAATATTGGACCTATTTCTCCAATTACCAAAAAATGGAGAGACCATTGGATGACAATCAACAAATTTCTAATTCCTCATATTTTTGGATTTCAATCGCTTAGGATATGTTGGTAATATTAATTTTCATATTAAGATATTAAGAAAAGGTAATTGTCACTTCCTGTTTTTGTTGTAAGAGGTGGAATTAGATTTGTGTGGATATGTTGAAAGATTACTTTCTTGCTTCTTCTAGGGTGTAGTTTTGGTCCTTATGTTGATGTTTTCCATCTATTATCCTTTGTAGGGCTGGATTTGCCTCCCAAGTGCTGGGATTAAAGGTGTGCGCCACCACCGCACGGCTGAGGGTGCTATTTATGTATTTCTTAAAGTCCTGTATTATCACCATGAGAAGTGATTTTCATATCTGAATCTTGCTTTTCTGGTGTAGTGGTGTGTCCAGGACTTGGTATGGTTGGAGAATTGGGTTCTGATGATGCCAAGTAATCTTGGTTTGTGTTGTTTATTTTCTTACGATTGCCCTCCCCCCCCCCCCCCCCCCCCCCCCCCCCCCCCTCGTCTGATTCTCTCCAGTGCTACCTGCCCTTGCTAAATCTGACTGGAGCCTGTCCTTCCTGTGATCCTGGTTGTGTCAGAACTCCTCAGTCAAGCTGTCTCTGTGATCTTGTGATTCTGGGATCCTGTGATCCTGGGCTTGTTAGAGCACCTGGGAGTGGAGCTTCCTCTGGTCCCAGTTACTCCAGATGTTGAGACAGATGTCGGGTCCTCCTCACCTCTGATCCTGGGCTCGTCAAAGCGCCTGGGAGTGGAGCTTCCTCTGGGTGTTGAAGGACTGGCTGCAGAGGTTGCGCCCAAGGTCTGCCCAGGACAACAGCCCAGAGAGACCGGAAGAAACCAGAGCCACTGGGCTGGCAGAGTTCCTGTGTGCCTGGTCCCGCTGGTCCCAGTTACTCCAGATGTTGGGACCGATGTCGGGTCCCCCTCACCTATGATTCTGGGCATATCAGAGCGCCTGGGAGTGGAGCTTCCTCTAGCTATTGTGGGACTGGCTGCAGAGCTTGTGCCCAAGGTCTGCTCAGGACAC
Organism: Montemys delectorum; assembly: GCA_019843815.1. Classification (NCBI taxonomy): domain Eukaryota; kingdom Metazoa; phylum Chordata; class Mammalia; order Rodentia; family Muridae; genus Montemys; species Montemys delectorum. Next base: position 3,631 of record JADRCD010218314.1, on the reverse strand, counting down.
CAGCCCAGAGAGCTAAAGGCTTAATTTTTAAGAACAAATGATTACAGAGCTTCAAAAAGTTGGGCTATTGGTCATGGGAGTCCAAGAGATGCCTGAAATAATACAGACTATCACGGTTACCCTTGGTTGTCTCTCAGGGCTAAAGGTAAGTTTTTATTGTTGAAGACACCATTCATATTGCACACAGGACTCAGAAGACCCGAGCTGGATCTGACCTGAGAGTCTCCTCCCTGAGCATTAGCTTTCATAGTGACAGGGAAAGGTCGTAGGCAAGCTTCCAACAATCCTACCCACCTGCGATACCTATGAACTAAAGAACAACCAGCACGCCACATATCCCTTGAGTGTGAAGCAGTGGGACTCCTTTTTTGGCAGTAACCAACACATGTCTATTTAGATGTGAGGCCCACTCAATGAGAAAGATGTGATGTCTTGTACTGGACACCTATCCAACTATCCATGGATCCTAGAGGAGAACTTCATACCTAACCTTTACCAAACCTTTAAATATTTATCCTTTCACACACAGATAAATATTTCTCATACCTCATCAAAGAAACTTCTCTTTGTAACAGGTGGAGACCACTACAGAAAATCACAGTTCGTCAAAAAGCAGAAAACGTCTGATCACGGGGTGTCCCAGCATCAGCCAATATATCTACAACACAACTCTGCACTGAAAGCTCAAGGAACGTCAAAGCAGAAGAGGTGGAGACATTGTAAGAGCCGGAGGACCAGCACTTCTGCTGTGAGATGACAGGTAGGCTCCAACAATATCGATGTTGAAACAAGACCTGAACAAGCACAACCCCAGTAGGCAAGCCACCATGGAAGGAGGAAAACTCATAGGGAGCCCTAGCCACAGACAAAGAGAACTACAGCCAACCGAGGAACGCTGAGAACAGAATACATAATCTCTCCCAGGCACAAGTCCCCAGTTGGTTATCAATACCAATTAGTCAGTATAATCATATGCATACAAGTGACACTAATTGACAGACCAAGTTGTATTGACCTATACACACATACACGTGTGTATACATATATGTGTGTAGCAATAACACGTAAAAGAAAAGAGACCATGAGTGCATGGGGCAAGTGGTAAATAGGAAGGGTGGGAGAACAGAAAAGGAAGGGAGAAAAGATTATGTTTTAACTTACAAAGTGAAAACTAGCCAGGCAGCGGCAGCACACGCCTTTAATCCATCACTTGGGAGGCAGAGGCAAGCAGACCTCTGAGTTCCAGGCCAGCAGAGTGAGATCTAGGACAGCCGGAGCTATTAGAGAAAAAAAAGAGAGAGAGTCTCAAAAAAACTAAAATAAATACATTTAAATTAGAAAATAGCATAGTAAAAAGACCATAGGGCTGAATCAAATATCCCAAGGTCTGAAAAAACAAAAGTCAAAAGCATATAATAAGAGTGAAGACAGGGTTGATGAGATGGCTCAGCTGGTCATGGCACTTGCCACCAAGCCTCACAACCTGATTTTGATCCCCAGGATCCACATAGTAGATGGAAAAAACCAACTCCTATGAGCTATTCTCTGACCACCGCGTGTGTGCTGTGGCATGCATGTAAACACACACATGATATATAAACGAAATGTGATTTAAGCGTTAAATAATAATAAAAGTGTAAATGAACAGGGCACAGCTGGGAGAGGTGGCACAGACTGATGTTGGGAACACAAAGACCCTGCTGCTCCCAGATAAACTGTAGGGAAACCAGGCATGTTAAACACACAGGATTGCTCCTTCAACGGGTGACGTATAACCTGGTTTTCCACCCAGAAGTCTAGGAATGGAGGTGGTTAAGAGCCTGGTGATCCGGGTTATCTGTAGGGCCAGGTCATACCACGCTTCCACAACCGGAACTGGAGATACCTAATAGTCTAGACGGACTCAGCGTTATCTGTATGGCCCCGGGGCTCTCCGGAGCTCCCACAACCAGGACTAAGGATGGCTAACAGCCCAGATGACCTCTGTGCTATCTATCTATGTGACTGAGACCACACCAGATCTTCCTCTACGTCCTGAGGATGACACAGACAGCCTATCTGTAGAAGACATCTTCTTGGTGGAAGTGACATATACTTTTAGAAGAGCTCTGATGTAAATATGCCTCCTTTTGTGAGGACTGGATTACATCAGGAAACTTTTCTCCAAATTGGACCATATTTAAATATACCTACAATAAACTGCCCAGGGTCTGACTTTACAAATTTGAATCGGCGTGAGCTAACTAAATCATGTTCCTCCTCGGCTCTCATGGATTGTTACTCTGCCAGAGTTGGTGTGTGCAGAGACCCTCACATGTCTGTACTCCCAGCATTCAGTAGGTTGAAACAGGGGATCAGAAGTTCAAGGTCACCCTCAGCTACTCAGAAAATTTGAGGCCTGTAATTAAATAGCAGGCATTCTTATAAGGATTTCTTACACTTCGTTCAATTAATTGTATAGTATCCTTTTTCAATGTTATTTCCATTGTATAGATGTGGAAACTGATTCACAAATCTGAGCCCGAGATTTGGTCTTCCACAATCTGAATCTAATACTTCTGTCTTCAGCCACCACATCTCCTGCCCTAAAACACACAGAGAAGCTACGTGAGGAGCCAAAGACGACACGGTCACCATTTCATCATTAAGGTCTCGCAAAGCGAGAGGTCTCAGTTTCTGCTGAAGACAGGATTGAGGACAGACAGAATTAGAGGAGGCATGGGAGAGGCTACTGACCCCTCCCTCACCTGACAGCTAGGGTGTTCACAGTCAGGGTCAAACAGATTCAGAGAATTCTAACCTATCTCTCCCTCCCTTCAAAAAGTAGAGTCAGAAGAAAATGACTCAATGGAATGGGTAGGCAAGATGAGGTAGATTAAAATATTCCAGACTTTACCACTCTCCAGGGCCCCAGAAAGAATCAGGAAAAAAAATAATAAGGCCTGGAATAACCTGCCCAAGAAAGACATATGGCTGTCATGTGACTGGATGGTCTTTGCTACAGAACATCAACAAGCTCTCTACTGAAAGTGTAAAGCTCAGACTTTGCCTCCGGCTGGTAGGTTACTCCAACCTCAAACGGCAGCCTCTGCCTCTATCACACTCTCCAAATGGGTGGGGCTCGGGGATGCACCAGGGCAACTGGAGACAGAGAGGGTTGAAAGTTCGTGATCATCCTCAGCTACATAAGGAGCTGGAGGCTAGCCTGGGATACATGAAGCTTTATGGGAAGAAAAGGGAAGGGCAGGAGGGAGAAAGGAAGAGTGTGTAGAAGAAACCACAACCCAAGGAAAATTCCCTGTGAGGATTCTCACAGATAAACATTTTTTTAAAAATGAACTCAATAAAATGCAAAAAAAAAAAAATGGCTCACACTGTGTGTTTGACATACACACATGTACACACACAGACACACACACATGCACACACACAAGTGTGCCACATACAAAAATGAATACATAAATAAAAAGACTAGAAAATAAGCCAGAGGCCTGGCAGTGGTGGTGCACGCCTTTAATCCCAGCATTTGAGAGGCAGAGGCAGGCAGATTTCTGAGTTTGAGGCCAGCTTGGTCTACAGAGTGAGTTCCAGGACAGCCAGGGCTATACAGAGAAACCCTCTCTTGAAAAAC
>JADRCD010218313.1:0-14311 GCA_019843815.1 Montemys delectorum | reverse complement strand
CAAGAAGGGGTGTTGTCCCCTCCCCCCAGTAGCACAATCTGAGTTGTGAGACTGCTTATGGCAAAGGGCTTCCTGACACATTTGAATAATAGAGGAGTCCGGTAAGGTGATCTTGTTGATGGGTAATGTCAGTGTTGGGCCGGAGTCTTCCACTGGGGCAGTCCCAGCCACATCTGTAGTAGTGGAAGCCTGGTGGGTCTCCTGTCAACAGGCTTTGTAGTCTTTAAACTCACACAGATTTGAAGCCTGAGAGTCTGATGGAGGAGGAGGCCTCTCTCAGTCAGGATCAAAGACCCAGACCCTCGCTGGTAGATAGCCATGCTTGTAGCGGGAAGACAGAAAGTGGCCATCCACAACATGAGTTACGGTGGTCCATCATGATACAAAGCCTCTCCCTGTTTTGCTGGAGACACCCTCGGGTCAGCCCGTGGCTAACCCCAGAGGGACCCGGACTCACTTTCTGCCGATGGTTTCAAGAGAAGATGGCTTGATAAATGTCTGTGTCTGAGAAAGAACCAAGTGGGGCAGTGGTGGCGCATGCCTTTAAGCCCAGTACTTGGGAGGCAGAGGCAGGCGGATTTCTGAGTTCGAGGCCAGCCTGGTCTACAGAGTGAGTTCCAGGACAGCCAGGGCTACACAGAGAAACCCTGTCTCAAAAAACAAACAAACAAACAAAAAAACAAAAACAAAACAAAAAAATGGAGAGAGAGAGAGAGAGAGAGAGATAGAAAGAACCAGTCCCTCTCATTTGTTGAAGGAGGACACTGGGAGTCCTGGTCTATCACTCAGTGCCCAGTCCCTTGAGGCGAGGTCCCTCACTGAACCTGTTACTGCCTCTCATCCAGCAAGGCTTCAGCAACCCTCCCATTTCTGCCCACCACACTCTGTGCTTGTAGGTAGGTGTGCAGCCATGCCTGGCTTCTTACAGGGTTGCTGGGGATTTGAGCTAAGGTCCTTGTGTTTACATAGCAAGTGCTTTTACTCACTAAGCCACTAAGCTTCAAAGATGGCAATGGGCGTGTTTGGGAGTCATGTGCCTTTCTGGGTTCGAATACCATCCTTCCGTTCATTTCTAGATCTTCCCCCCCTCTTTGTGCCGGGAACTTCTCAAAGTTTTGATTTATAAAATCAATTAAATTTCTGCTGCATTTTTCTTTATTTAGAATTGTGGTTTTCCCGAGTTGGGTGTCTTTGGAAAATCATGGCCATGCATTTGCAGGGAAAATAATGAGAAAAATCAGGTCCCTCAGTAGCAGCTTCAGAGCCTGGTTCCTGGTGTAAAGGGAAGCTGTGGAGTCATGGATCTGCCTCCACTGCTGGGAGGATCAGAGTTAGAGAGACACTCAGTGCAGAGCAATGTATTCCCATTCTTGCTAGATCCAGGAAACTTCTCCCTCACATCCAGTCACTTAAAAGGCATCCCAAAGCTGATTGATAACGAGTCAGCTGACCTTCATCGGGGTCATGCTGCTGGGGATAGAGCATCGAGGTACCTGGGACTGAGTCTGCCTGGAACAAGCTCAGGTGGCTGCTACGTAAGGCCTCTCTCTTTAGCGTTTGGATTGGAGGAAGGACAGGAAGGAGCTACGGCTGCTTCCCTGTGGGCTCATTCTGCTAATAAACACTTGATTTCTTCCGCCCCTCAAATGACAGAGATGGTGACACTGTCCCCACATCTGGCTGACTCCGTGCTTCTCAGCCGAAGCCCTTCCATGGCTTTGTAAGCATCTGGGGTCACAGCCCGTGTTACCCTGGTATCAGTAATGACTTCCGCTGGGTCTGATGCTGAGCAGCAGGTGACCACTGCTGGAGTCCTGACCTCCCTCCAGAGGGAGAGCTGGGTCAAATGGCTCAGCGGTCGTTATTGACTCAGCATCATCATGACATCAGCATGAGTTCTGGAATGGACTCCAACGTCAGCCTGTTAAGAGGGTGAGCTCACATTCTATCTAGCAATCAGCCTGTAGACAACAGACGATTATTTTACTGAGCCACGCTGGCACCCTCTGTCCAGCCGCAGCAGTTTTGTGATGGAGAAGGAGGCCAACCTTTTCCATGGCTGTCTCATTAACGAAGCCCCGCTTGCTTTTATTGGCTATGCTTGGCAGTGCCCTTTGGTTTGAAATGATTTTCCAGACTGTCTCTTGGGCGTGCGGTCATTATGATTGGGATGGCCAGCTTTTGCTGGGCTTCACAGCCCAACCATGGGGAAATAGTTACTGCCTTTTAAAAGACTATTTCTTGATTCTTATTTCATGTTCACTGGTGTTTTATCTGTATCCACGTCTGTGTGAGGGTATCAGATGATCCCCTGGAACTGGAGTTACAAATCGTTGTAAGCTGCCACGTGGGTGCTGGGAATTGAACCTGGGTCCCTTTGGAAGAAAAGCTAGTGCTCTTAACCACTGAGCCATCTCTCCAGCCCACCCATCTTTACTGTCTTCTGTCTTATTCAGTTGTGCTCTGCTTACTTACAGTTTCTCCCACAGTCCCTCACCGCTGTCTCACATAGGCTGAAGTCATCCACAGTCTGAGGCCCGGTCCTAGCTCTGCTGCTAGGGACCTGGGGACCCTTCGATATGTTATTGAATATTTCTGAGTCTCAGTTTTTCTTGTAAAATTGTCATGTTCATTTTCTCATTCAAATGTTGAATCGTTTTTGGTCCTAGGAATATAACATTGGGTTTAGACAAGGCTCTCGATGGTCAGGAATTTGTAATTTTTCTTTTTTCTTCTTGAGGTGGGGCTTCACAGTGTAGCCACAGCTGGCCCGGAACTCACCAAGATCCTCCTGCCTCAGCTTCCCAAATGCTGGGGTTAAAGGCATGTACCACCATACCTCGCTTAGGTGTTTGTATTTGGTAGAATAGACAGACAGTGGGTCTGTGATATGCTCAGTAGATAAAACTGCTTGCTATGTAAGCCCAAAGGCCTGAGGTTGGTCCCCGGAATCCATACAAACAAGCTGAACCTGATGGCCCGCATTTATGATCCTAGTAGACAGGACTGTCTGAAGACTCCTGAGCCTGCTAGGCTGGAATGCACAGCCTGAGAGAGCCGGCTTCCAAAACCAGTCCTCTCAGCTCCACATGTACACTGCGCCATGTGAACTGCCCCTACCCCCTCCCACTTCCACCCTTGCACCACCATCATTGAGCACTCGAGGAAGGTAGACTCAGGGACCTCTCTGCAGGTGCTACACTGACGGGAACCTGAATGAAGACAAGGAGCTGATGTACAAAGTCTAGAGGAGAGCTTTGCAGACAAGGGGAAGAGCAGCCCATCTGGGAGCTATCTTGAGCCATTGGGCCTCAAGATGGTAGGAAGCCAGGCCAGCCTTTCCACAAGAAGGGGCCTAAGACTTTCTCAGACTACTAAGTCTCTGGAAGCTCTGCTAATCAGGCAGGGGTCTCTTCTTTCTCCTATCCCCTCTTCTTTTCCATTCCCTCTCCCTCTACTGTCAGTTTTATTTATTTTTATTTATTGTGCATTGGTATGTGTGTGCATGTGCCACAACATTCGGAGGTGAGAGAGGAACTTTTTTTTTTTTTTTTTTTTTTTTTCAAGACAGGGTTTCTCTGTGTAGCCCTGGCTGTCCTGGAACTCACTCTATAGACCAGGCTGGCCTCGAACTCAGAAATCCACCTGCCTCTGCCTCCCCAGTGCTGGGATTAAAGGCGTGCACCACCACCGCCCAGCGAGAGAGCAACTTTTAAGAATGGGTTCTCACCTTCTATAATGTGGGTCCTGGGGATGACATTTTGATTGTTTGGCATGGTAGCACAGCGAATGTTTTTACCTTGCTGAGGAGTCTTTCTGGCTCCTACTGGTTTCTTAATGTGTCACCCAGCCTTAAAACCTAGAGGCATGTGCACCCAGCATTTCAGACTGTGTCCTGAGGCTCTTCCAGGGTAGCTTGTATCAGTGCAGGCTTCTTAGGCTTCTTGTCTCTTGCCCATGGCTCGCGCATCCTCACAGAGGCATGGCTTTTGCTGTGAATGCCTTATGCTGGGTTGCCCTCGTTCTCTTTGCTGGGTACTCTGTGTTTCTCCCACGTGGAGGCCAGCTTTGGGGTCCCCTCTGATGCGTGTCTTGTTCCTTCCTGTTGCCTGCTCCTGCTGCACAGGGACTATTCCTGTACTTTAAGGTTGCTACTTGTGGGGCTGGAGAGGTGGCTCAGTGACTGGGAGAGGTTTTAAATGCATGCTGTTCTTGCAGAGGATTTGTCTCTGGTTCCCAGCGCCCATGCAAGGTGGCTCACAACCAACCTGTAGCTCTAGCTGCAGAGGATGGGAGGCCTCAGCCCTGCAGGCACCTGCACTCACTTGCACACACCCCACCCACATGCTTGTAATTCAAAACAAAATTATTTCAAAAGAGAGTCACTGTTCACTTGCTATTTTTAGTGAGGTTGTGATGGGGAAAAAATCTGGTTCTTCTGGCTTACACGTTGATATTGTTCTAATTGATGACAGAAGTTAGAAGAAGACGAAAGTCACTAAGCAATGATGCAGTTGTTGTCCTCAGCAAGGACAGTTCAGATCCAAACTTGCATTGTCTGCATGGTATCCAGACACTGTAAGATCACAGACCTGTTCCTTTAAGAGGCTAGATGCTTCAACCTTGAAGAGATCTAGCCCACTCCTTGCTGCCTTGATCCAAGGTATCCTTCAATGATACCTTTGCCTTATCAAGTTCCTTCCAGACCCTCCATCCCTATCTGTCATCCTCTTGACTCCTAGCACATAAGCTAGGTCACAAGGCACAGAACCTATAAGGAGCATTTGTCCCGATTCCATGGGATTAAAGCTCTTTTTCTAATCAGGATGCCATCCCATTACCAATGGCATGATGTCATCACTTCCCTACTAAAACCCTTATCTGAAGGATAATTCATTTCAGCACCTTTCACCCAAACCTAAAGAAGTCATCTAACAGACTTGAACTGCTCAGTTGGCAATGTCCTGGCTGACCTAAACAGGGCCAGACAGTGAGAAATGCTTGTCAGAAGGCTAGCCTGGCCTTCCACCACCCTGAGGTCCTGTGACCCAGACTAATTTCCTGATGGACAGGCTCTGGCTCCTAGACCTCTATGCAGTGATGCCTAGCTTAGCTTTCGTACTTGTAAACCTTCTTAGAGTGTTTGATCAATATAGTCTGTAGAGGGACATCTGGTAAACCTCCTAGTCATGACTCAGTCAACCTGGTTCACAAATCAACCCCTTCTCTTTCCTTTCTCTGTCTCTCTGTTCCCCTTTCCAAGTTCTCATGTAGCCCAGGATGGCCTCCAGCTTGTGATCCTCCTATCTCAGCCTCCAGAGTGCTAAGACTACAGTAGCATTTCTTCGTGTCTGATGCAATGATTTCTCTCATTAATTTTTCTTGGTGCATTTCTTTTTATATCCTAATACTGGCCTTGCTGTCAGTCCACTGCCATGTGAGAGGTTCCCTTCTCAGTGTCCTGTAGGAGTGCCTTGATACCAAAAACACGGTTGTATTGCCTCAGTTTATTTGGTTGTCCAAGCCAGTGACATGATGTGTTTTGGTAGTATCTAGTTTGAGATGTCTGTGTGACATAGATGGCCATTCAAGATGGTTTAGATTTTTGTCATTGTATCCACAAGCCTGCCTTTCCCCACAATAGCTGGGCTGTCTGTCAATCATTCTGGTTTTATCTCTACCCCTCATCACGATACATACAAGTCAGGTGCTACCAACAGTACACATTTGGGAATGACCTTACTGTAAGAATTGGGTACTGTAGTAATCCATGAACATATTGAAGAATTTTGAGTCAAAGGGAAGTCTCTCTCTCTCTCTCTCTCTCTCTCTCTCTCTCTCTCTCTCTCTGTGTACACAAAGATGTTCATGTGTGTTTAGGCATGTATGCACCAGTATGGGCATATATTTGGAGGACAGAGGAAAACTTTACCATTTTTCAGGAGCCATCAACCTGTTTTGTTTTGTTGTTGTTTTGTTTTGTTTGGGGCAGTGTTATTCACTGTCCTAGAACTATCCAATTAGGCTAGGCTATCTGTCTATTGAGCCCCAGGGATCCACCTGTCTCTGCCTCCCCACTGCTGGGATTTCAAGCCCATAGTTCCACATCTGGATTGATTATTTATTTATTTATTTTTGTTTTTTGAGACAGGGTTTCTCTGGGTAGCCCTGGCTGTCCTAGAACTCACTCTGTAGACCAGGCTGGCCTTGAACTTAGAAATCCTCCTGCCTCTGCCTCCCAAGTGCTGGGATTAAAGACGTGCGCCACCACTGCCCAGCCACATCTGGATTCTTAAAAATGTAGATGTTGGGGACTGATTCAAGTCCTCATGTTTATATGGTGAGTATTTACTGAGAGTCATGTCCTCAGCTCTAGGTGAAGGCTAAAAGACAAGAAGGGTATTTCAAAGCTGTAATTGTTATCTACAGTAGTGGATAACAAGAACAGTCCCAGTCTAAGGCTGAGCAGACCCCTGCTGTACAGGAATCCTAGCAGAAGGGTTTGCCATGACAGGTGACAGGGGCTTGAGTGCAAGCCTGTGCCCCTGGCAGAGTCCTCTCAGGCATCATGTGTCAGGATTCCCCGTCCTCCACAAACTCCTGGCATTATTGACTCTTCTTCTGCTTGGGGTGACAGAAGTTGCTCCATTTTGATTCTGACACCTGTCACCTTCTTTTACATTTTACCTCAGCCTGCCTGAAGCCCTGGGAACAAGCGGCCTCTGGCATGTGGGTGGAGAGGCAGGCTGTCAGAGGGCAGCTCAGAGGATGGTGGAAATCACCCTGTTCCCTGTTACTAGTGGGAAAAGGAAAAAGAAATATAGTCCCTTCCAGGGAGCTGTCACCAAGGGAGGCAGCTGGAGCACTAAAGCTGGGCTTGAGTGATGGGTTTGGATCATTCCTCTGCTGAGTTTTTCTCCCTGCTGTGAGCATCCTGGCCACACCCAGAAGCTACTGCCAGGCTACAAGCTGCTTCACGACCAGGTCACCATCTCTGCATCATGCTTAACTCACAGGCTGATGATCAGGAGAGGGAGAGAGACTCCATGGGTACAGTTCTTACAGTGTAGCTCACGTTGGCCTCGAACTCAGGACTCTCTTGCTTCTGCCTCCTGGAAGAGTGCTGGGATCTCGGACGTGCACCATCAATCCTGAAGGAGGTTCTTTGTCACGGAAGAGGGAAGATGGAAGCTCTGAATGTGAAACTGGGTTTTCCATAGTAGACTCATTACCTGGAGGTGTAGGAGGCCTGTCTTAGGAGACCGTGTGAGGGCCGTGCCCACCTGAGACCTCTGTGCAGCTCAGCTTGTTGTGGATTTCTATGGCAGACCCAGGGAGGCTTCAGTCTTTACCTTTAAGCAGTGGGAGGTGCTCGAACCTCGACCTTGCATTGTAGACCAGGTTGGCCTTGAGATTTCTGTGCTTTTCCTGCTCTGCCTCCTCAGTGTTGAATTGCAGGTCGTTGTATGTCTGTACTTCATGCTGCCTGTAGAGGATGTTTGGTATCTCTTTCTTTCTGTGGTGGGACTGCCACGAGTCTTCATAGTCAAGTGTCTCAGTCCCTGCTTTCCACTTCTCTCGCTCGGATGAGGGGATAATGTGTGGAAATACCTAGAAGTGCTGAGTTGTATCGTAATTGTGTTATGTGTGTGTGTATGTGTGTGTGTGTGTGTGTGTGTGTGTGTGTGTTGCGCGTGCACACACGTGAGCATGGGCGTGTATGTGGTGTGATAGTAAGAATGGGGTCCAGGACTCACATATGCTAGTTAAGTGTTCTGCCTCTGAGCCACGCCCCAGCTCCTCCCTGGGGGATTCTAGGCAGGGGCTCTACCTCTGAGCCACGCCCCCAGCCCCTCACTGGGGGATTCTAGACAGGGGCTCTACCACTGAGCCACGCCCCCAGCCCCTCACTGGGGGATTCTAGGCAGGGGCTCTACCACTGAGCCACGCCCCCAGCCCTTCACTGGGGGATTCTAGGCAGGGACTCTACCACTGAGCCACACCCCCAGCCCCTCACTGGGGGATTCTAGGCAGGGGCTCTACCTCTGAGCCACACAGATATCAACCCTGTTAGATTGAGGCATCCATCAATCCCTGAATATGATGATGATCATCGTTGCCATCATCATCACCATCACCATCTTCATTATTTTGCTATTTATCAGCTAAGCCCCTGATTCTCATTGGGTTTTGAATAAAATCTAAATATCCATCCTTTTTAAAAAAAGGTGTTATATATTTCATATTCACCAGGAGGTGTCTGAATGGATCACGAAAAGATTCAAAGTCAATGGAGATATTATCATAATTTTAAAAATTCACAGAGAGAAAAGGGAACCATACAGACAGCGAGTAACACAGTTCATTACGGTTTACGGAGCACATTTTCAATGTCCCATGAGATGCACCCTTTTCTTAAAAGAGAAAATTCTGGAAAATCCTATAGTTAACATGGTCATCCATTTCTTCGCTATTTTTTTTTCTCCTAAGAACAGTATTTTGGTAGCCCTTTCCCTAAGAATCTAAAATTTTGTCTTTTCTCACTTGAAGGTAAAATTTAATTTATTTTGGTGTTGAATTCTTACATTTTTTTTCAACTTTAATGATCAACTTTTGAGGTCTTGAGATGAACTCTCAACACACTTGTTTGGGAATTTTGAGTTATCTTAATTTGTTTTATAGCTTAAAAATTATTCACTCATAGGTTTGTGCTTATGTGTGTACACATGTGTAGGAACCAGGGGGCAACAATTGGAAGTCAGTTACTGCCTCTGTCATGTGAGTTCCTGGGAGTGAGTTCAGGTCATCAGGCTTGGTGGAAAGCACCTAGAGTTGCTGAGGGGTCTCGCTCAAACATTTCTTAATTCTACATACTTATTTGTGAACTTGTGCCTTGTAGAGAGATCATCTTGTGTGCTGTATGGATGTCTCACCTGTCAATCAAAAAGCCTACAGCCTGTGGCTTAGGCAGGAAATAGACATGGGACATTGGGAAGAGAAAGAATTCTGGGAGAGAAAAGAGGCAGGAAGAGGAGCCAGGAAAGATGTGATGCAGGGTACCTGAGCACAGGTAACCAGCCACGTGGCAAATCTTAAGTTAGTGGTGGCGCATGCCTCTAATCCCAGCCCTTGAGAGGCAGAGGCCCACGGATTTCTGAGTTTGAGGCCAGCCTGGTCTACAGAGGGAGTTCCAGGACAGCCAGGGCTACCGAGAGAAACCCTGTCTTGAAAAAAAAAAGGGGGGGGTTATCTTTAGTTATGATCTAGTCAGAACAGAGCCTAGCTATATGACGAAATAGAATTTGAGTCTTAGTCTTATTTCTGGGAGCATGGGGCTGGAGGCAGAACTGGGGCCTAACCAGAATTGAGGCCTAACTTCAACAGTGCATGCATGCATGTATGTATAGTCATAAGCATGTGTGTGTGTGTGTGTGTGTGTGTGTGTGTGTGTGTGTGTGTGGTGTATGAAGGCCCTGGTACACAAGTGGAAATCAGAGGACAACTTGTGTAAATTGGGTCTTTCCTTCCCCCATGTTTGTCTGGGGGGATTGAACTTAAGTCATCAAGCTTGTGAACAAGCGTCTCTCTACCCACTGAGCCACCTCACCCTGTGTACTTCCTTCTCTAAGAGCAAGCTCTTTAACTTCCACGTATGGGTTGACAGCGAGTTCTATTTATTTCCCATCAGTGCCTGGATTTCTTCTTCGAAGTCCTGTCTTGGGCATCGGGATTAGGACCTTAAGTTTCGGGACCTGCTCTGTGGGGCGGGGACGTGACCAGCCAATCAGTGCTTGAGTCAAGAAGATAGACACAGACTTGGTCCAGGTAGCTTGGCAGGCGCCCTGTCCCCGAGGAGGTGACAGAGCATTTCAGTCACACTGTGCAGACTCCCTGAGGGACCTGTGTGTTCAGCTTATGTTCAAAACCAGCCTGTGTCCTCCAAAAATGTCAACAAATTTTGCTCCAGGAAGCCGTATTCAGGGAGCCTCGGTTGAAAACCAGATCTGACCGCCGTAGGATGCTTTCCTGTGGTCCTTAGGTGGGGTGACTGACAAAGGGTGCTCAGAGGGCTGGACCAGGGGAGCTGGTGTAAATCTGGAGTGCCGGGCTCCTCATCTTAGACTTGTTTGTTTGTTTGTTTGTTTCAGTGCTCGGATGGAACCCAGGACTTCCTGCATGCTGGGAAAGCTCTGCCGCACAGCCACATCCCTAGTTCTCTTATTCGCTTTTCATTTTGAGACAGGTTCATGGAGCTGTTCAGGCTGGCCTTGAGTTCCCCGTCTCCCAGATAAAGGACTTAACCATCCTCCTGCTCCAGCCTCCTCAAATAGCTCGGATCACAGCCTGTGCTGCTAAGCTTGGTCACTAGGTTGTTTTTACTGAGGCTGGAGGACAGGCTCTCCGAGACCAGGCTGGCTGCGTCTGGTTTGGATGTTCTGTTGCCATGGCTTCCATTTTTGTTTTGATTTTTTTTTTTTTTCAAGACAGGGGTTTCTCTGTGTCGCCCTGCCTGTCCTGGAACTCGGTAGACCAGGCTGGCTCTGAACTCAGAGATCTGCCTGCCTCTGCCTCTGCCTCTCAGGCACTAGAATTAAAGGCACCACCTCTCCTCCCCAGCTGCTTGTTCTTCTTATCTGACTCTGCAAAGTGGCTGGGTGTAGCATGACTCTTTTTACTTTCCTTCCCTTGGAAGCCCTCTGCGTCTCCTCCCACATTCTCATTTGACTGGGTCCTGCTAGCAGCGCTGGTTGCTGGTTCTCTGTGCTCTGTGCTCCCCTTGACCACTTAGCAGTATTAGCTCCCTGGATTGGAACCAGCTGCCACAATGCCTCTCAGCCCTTTATAACCTTCATAAAGGTCCAACTCCTCCTCTTGCCTTGTGGCAAACTCAGGACCCAGAGGGACTGGAGCTCTCTAAGTCTTTATCACATAGAAATAATTTATTATATGTTTCTGAAATCTTGCCCCAAGAACAGAATGTAGAGCTTGCCTGTGGACCAAAAATAATGCCCATCAGAGGCAGGGGGTGCAGCTCAGTGCTAGACCACTTGTCTAGTTTGTACAAGGCCCTGGAGAAGATGAGAACCCCTCCCTCTCTTCTCTCTGTACCTCTTGATAGGTGTAGGTGATGTGGTCAGAGGTACAGGATGCATAAAACAGATGCAGGAACATCACTTACACATAGCTTATTCATTCCTCCAAGTCTTGAGACATGCCTAGTTTAAACACAGTTTAGATACACCTACATACATACAAATATATATACATATATATGCACATACACACACGACACAGACACACACATATACATATACACTCAAACACACAAATACACACATGTACATTATATATATGCATATGCACACAAGATACACATGACATAGACACAGTCATATACATATACATATGCATACACAGACACACACACATACACATAGATATACATGCATACACATGTACACATACACATTAGACATATGAATATGTGTATATATGTATATATACATATGCACACAGGTGAACACACACATATATGTATACACATACATATATACACAGACATATATGTGTATATATACACATATACACACAGACATACATGACACAGACATATACTCACATAATATGCATATGCATATATACACAGACATAAATGACATAGACACAGACACACATATACATACATACATACACATATACATTATACATATGAATATGCATATACATGTACATATATACATGTGCACACAGGCACACAGACATACATGACATAGACACAGACATACATACACATATATACACATATGCATGCACACACACACACACACACA
Source organism: Montemys delectorum (assembly GCA_019843815.1). NCBI lineage: Eukaryota > Metazoa > Chordata > Mammalia > Rodentia > Muridae > Montemys > Montemys delectorum. Next base: position 2,480 of record JADRCD010218313.1, on the reverse strand, counting down.
CTTTAGTACTGAGAACCCGGACAAAAAGCACCACGACTGTGTCCCCAGTGGGAGAGTGGGATGTAAAGTCAGGAGTGAGCCTGCTCACTGGCGCCCACTTCCCTCTGCCTACTGTCCTTGCAGCGGTTTGGACTCAGTACATCTTGAGTTAAACCACTGGCTTGTCGCCATCCCACCTCATGCCGTGTGTGGGCCATCAGTGAGGCCACGGGGTTACACTGACTGGAAGTCAATATTCACCCTGGGGGCCAGGGAGATGGCTCAGCCTTTCAGAGCACTTGCTGCTCTTGGAGAGGTCCCTCACCCACATTGGACAGCTTATGACTGCCTATAACTCCAGTCCCTGGAGAATCTGCCACCTTTTTCTGGCCTCCAAGGGAACCTGCATGCATATGGTTCAAGTAAATGCAAGCAGGTACATACATGTACACATAACCCTAAAGAAAACAAACATTTTAAGACCAAACAAAACCTTCCCTCTGGTATTTGCTGGCTATGTGATGCTGATTCCCTTGGGTGAGTGACTGAGAAACCTATTTTGAAAAATTTTTTTTTTTTAATTTACCAGAGCAAGGTGGCTGATCTTATATAAGCCGACATGGTTACAGCGGCACAAACTTCTGGGCCGGAGAGAACACATCTTTATCAGTGTCCTGCAGATCTGCACGATGTCTAAAGGCTTTGAGAAGCCATGTCAGAGTCTCAAAGGACTGTGGGGTTGTTCCAGGCTCCCCTTCCCCACTCCATGAACATTATTTTGCCTCCTAAATATGATAATTTTCAGGGCTCTGAGAGTTTCTAAGCTTTCTTCCTGGTGTCAGAAGACAAATGGGCTCATTTGCTGGCTGCCCTAAAGCCTCTTGATTGTCTTAATAGCTTCATTGGGCTTAATGGTGGCCTCACTGTGTGTGTGTATTGCTGTTGATGGACGTTGAACTTATGTCGTTCACCCATCTGAAGCTAAGGAGATTTTGAGTGGGAAATGAACAATCCCAGACCCCAAGGAGTCTGATCAGCGTTGTTCTCTTCCCCCACCAGAGGGTGGTGGCTTGAGCATTTATCCGGAGGCTGTAGAGAGCCTGTGTTCTATTTCTTATAATTGCAGGCCCTACTATTCTCTTTCTTCTTTGAAATTCTATACAACCACCCTCCAGAACTCTGTTATTAGATAGCTTTGGTAGATGTTGGTTTGTGGTCCCCCCCCCCCCCCCCCCCCTCCTTTTTTTGTTTTTTTATGTGTGTGGGCATGCGTAGGACATGGTGTGTGTGTGTAAGCCAGAGGACAACTTGCAGAAAGTCAGTTCTCTCCTTCTGCCATGTGGGCCCCAGGGATTGAACTCAGGTCATTAGGCTTGGCAGCAAGCCCCTTTACCCACTGAGCCATCTCACCAGCCTAGATGCTGGACCAGATCCTTGGTTAAGGATGTTCTTTCTTCCCTGAGTCTGAGGGTGAACGCCAGTGAGTAGAAAGAAGACTGGGATTCCTCAAACCTCCACCAGGATATACTATCATTAACCACTCTGACTGCCCAGCCTCCACCTCCAGCTCTTCGAGTTAGTTAGCGTAATTACTGTTAGCCGTTGTAACGAAGAGCTCGAGCTCGTCTCAGTAGCTTCACAGTCCGATGGGGCTTGGATGGCATTTCTGAGTGACATCCAAGTGGCTGTAGCCGAGTCCAAGCGGTGCTCCTCCAAGAGACCCCGGCTGCTTCTGTCCTCGGTGGCTTGTGTCATGCAGAATCTTTGCCTGTTGCTATGCCGTCCTTGTTTCCATGGAAACTGCCCCAAGAGCTGGCAGGCACCTTTCAAAGGCCAGCCACCGGAAGCGGTTGGCATCTTCTTCAGGTGCTGCATTCCGCTGGTCAGAGTGTGCGTGCGTGCGGGGAAGAGGCCCCTGGGGGGAGTCCAGAGGCACACTTATCCCAGGAGTCCAGGAGGAGGAAAAGGAATGTTCAGAGGAGCGCAGAGCTTAGCTAGTCTCGCTTCGAGGAGCGTGCTGTGTTTTCTTCCTGCAGTTTCTCTCTTAGGGCATCCTTACGTAAATGTCAGCTTCCTGGTTTAATTTTTTTTTTTTTTTTGACAACATGTCCCTCTGACTTTGAGTTGTCTTAGAGTTATCACTTCCCGAACGCTCTCCTGTGTTATCACAGGTGGGTTTCTTGCCTCTCTTTTCCCTCATCCCCTCCCTGTGTTCCGAGAGCAGGGTGGGGGAGGGCTGCTCAGAGCTTTAAGGATGAAGAAGGCTTCTAGCTCATCCTTTATGCAGACACTCTTAGCAGCAGGCAATCAGGAAGGAACTTTCTTAACTTGACAGTGTTGCCTAGGAGTCGGAAGGAAACGTTCTAGATGACGGGAATTTAAGGGGAGGAAAAGGGTCAAGGCCCTGGGTCCCCTGGGTCTGCTGTCCGGCTAGGTGACTAGCCACGGTCCTAAGACAGAGAAGAAGGTGACTAGGATTGCTTCTCAGTTTTCCTTCCTTC
>JADRCD010218312.1:0-22886 GCA_019843815.1 Montemys delectorum | reverse complement strand
AGAGAGAGAGAGAGAGAGAGAGAGAGAGAGAGAGAGAGAGAGAGAGAGAGAGAGAACAGCAGGAGCACACAAGACAGATGGATCCATCCAAGCAGCCTGAGTAGAACTTATTGCCATTCATTTATTCTTACTACTGAGGTATGCTGGGGCCATGAAGCACAGTGGGGTAAAGTCCCTGATACCCAATTCTATAGGTGGGGGAAACTGAGGCACACAGAATGACTCATTCAAGTAAGTTAGATGCCATCGCAGAATAAAGTCTTGTGTTTCCATCTTCCTGGATGCCCAGAATCATTTTTTTTTTTTAACAGAGGTCACTCTCCTCAGCTCTGTCTCTGTTCCCTCAAACCTTGTCCTTAGACAGACCAACTTTGTCATGGCTGGTTCTGGTAAGACTTAGATAGCCCCAGCCCCCAGCTGCATGAGCATAGCCCAGAGGGACTGGTTGCAAACAGGTCTCAAGCCCCACCCCAGAGGGCAACCGTGTCCAACACCTTGGGGTCCTACAGTGGCATTGGTAGCTCTAGCGAGGAGCATGGTGAGGGACTGCTGAACTTGGTCCTCCATCAGAGGAAGGGACTGGGTTCCTTGACCTTTGGATCCTGAACAGGATTGCCTGCATCTCAGTTTCCTTATCTATGACTCTTCCCAGGAATACCATGAGAGTCAAGCAAAACATGGTGCCCAACTTCTTTAAAAAAAAAAAAAAATACTTCGGCTGGCCCAGAAGAAGCTGAGACCAGTGTGCTTGATGGAAGATCACATCACTTAGGTTATACCCAGGCCTGAACTAGGCCCAAGTAGGGCTGGCTGGTCCCAGCAGGAGGTAGGTAAGCACCATAAGAATACACAATGGTAGCCATATGATAGGACTCTTGGTGCTCACCACTTACCAGGCTGTTGATGTCAGTTCCTCCAGTCTTCCTCTGGGATACAGACAACAGCGCCACCCATGGCCGAGCAGGAGCAGTGCATCCCAGACAGGAAAGGCTGCCCCGGGGTACTTGGTAGGATACTTTGCAGTACAACAGTCAGACCCTTCCCAGGCTTTAGAGTCACAAAGGTACCTTCTTGAGGTCTGGTACAGGACCATTGTTGGAGTAGGTGACTGCTACATCTCTCGTTTTCATGAGCCGTGGTTGTATTCATGCTCAGAAGATCTTGATCACCACTCAGGGTCGACAGGAGAACCAGACAGAGCCAGAAGGAGATTCTGACAGCCCTTGGGCCATATCACAGCCGTTCTCAAGTCAAGGAAAGAGAAGATGATAGAGTCAGGCAAAGAGGAGGAAAAAAACCCCACAGTGTTCAAGGCTGAGAAAATGGTTAGTGGCCAAAGCACAGTCCCATGTGCTTGTATGCACTTAGAGCAAGCACACAGAGCTGTTCCTAACTTCCCCTGAGGACAATCCATGCCTTGGGTACCAACATATACCAATGCTTCTTGGACATCAGGGGACAATGGCAGGGGAATCATGAAAATCTTTTATGTACCTGGACACAGCTCAAGAGCCATGTCCTTGAGTGGAAGCCCCCAGCCTTGTCGCTAATACCTCCCTTGGAGGAACTCTATAAGAAATGGCAAAAGAATCAAGAAATATGAATTACAGTCAAAACCTTCTAGAACTGTCAGGGGAAGGGGACTTCAAGGACACAAAGCAAGGCCAGAAAATGTGCTACTCCGAAGGCTATGAGTTTTTCATACTGTTGACCTTGAGATCAAACCTACTAAAGCTCCAATTTAGATACATCTGTCTAATGCAAAGAGTCTTTGATTCTGGTGCACTCCCAATTTCCATGCCTGTCATCTTTCAGAGCACCCTTGGGAGACAGACATCAATTCTCTTCCTGTGATGGGGAATCGGTATCTCATATGATTCCATTTCTTGACCCTCGTTAGTAAGACATTGCTCATGTGAGCTAACAGCTCTGCCTGCTCTCCGTGTGCCATGGCCACCTGTTAGAGATCTCAAAGGATCCATATTTACCCTCTACAAGGCCTCCAGAGACACTGGGTGACCATACATAGTCTGTATCCGACTCGTGGGGAGCCACAGGCCACTCTCTCCACAGAGCATTGCTGTTCTTGGTGAAGGAAGGCTGCTTTGAAGGCATTCATCCTACTTTAATACAGACAACAATGACATGAGAGAGGCAGAAGGATGACTGACAGTCAGAGGCCACACGGCTGACGAGGTGAAGAAACAGACTGGGTCCAAGGCTCTCTGATATTGGCTGGCTGGACCTCAAGGTCTAGATTACAGTGGACTGAAAGCATACCATGTTCTTACGGGGGCACTTGGCCCCATCATACATAGCTTTTCCAACCAGTGTGCAGCCCCTGTGACCTTTGTGACCTTTAGAGGAGGGGGCAGTTTGTTCTTCAGAATAGGACTAGACAGCCCAGCATACTGGCTTTCCTCCAGCAATTCTTGGGGCTGCTTCAAGCTGAAATGTCTGGAAACTTGCGAGGCCCATAAGCAAATGGCTTCACAGAAGTGCTTGTTAACATTTCCTCTGTTGGAGACTGAAGCAGACAGAGTCAGAGCCAGTGGGCCCCCCACATCCCCCCCACAGTACCCCTGAGTCTCGTTCCCCTTCTACTCTAGCCCAGCCCTGGAAAACTCACACCCTTGTCTAAACACCAGCCCTGAGCAGACCCAAGTAGAGGCCATATGTGTTAGATTATATTATTGTTTAAAATATTCGCTGGTCTTTTCCATGGAAGATTATCCCTCCCTACCCCATTAGGCTTGGCCATTTGATTTGATTTAACCAATGAAATGTGGGCAGAAGGGAACTATACTGTTTCTGCACAGAAGCTCGGAGAGCTATTGACTTCTACTCTGTTTTCCTTCAACCAGGAGCCTCAGAGTGCCTGGGAGAGATGCTGCTCTCTCAGCTCTGTGCTGGAAGGCAGATGGAACAGAATATAGCCAGGACTTATGAGAAAAGATATGGAATATGAAGGAGAAGTAAGGCTTTGTTGTTGTAGACCACTGGGGCTCATTTGTTACTGCATTGTGCAATTTAGGCCATGCTGACTGATGCACCTAACATGGCAGGAAGGTTGGGTATTGCTAAGACAGATAATTCCTACAGATCAAAACTCCCATGACATATGCGAAGAAAGGAAAAACATGCAGGCAAATCTAGAGGCAGGGGAGCTTGGTTCTCCCAATTCTCTCCGGCTGCCCTCTCTGTCTTCCAACTGGGAAGGCGTAGTTAGCATCTCCCACAGCCAGGAGGAGCCTCTGATAGGGATGGTATAAGGTCCAATTTTTCCTCAAATATTGATCTTTTATCCTTGGGAGAAAATAGTTTGTGCTCTTTAAATAAGAAAGGAAAAACAGCTCTGGAATTGATTCCTGGGTAATTTAATCACCTTTTGTTCAGACAATGCAGAGCTGGCACTATGATTATCTGCATATTGACTCATGGGCTGCAGCCCCAGGAAGCTGAAGACAAAGGGGGATGGGGAGGCAGTGGAACCTTCCCTGCCACAGCCCCCACTCTGCAGGGAGATACATTAACTGTCCGGGGCCATGTCACCTTCTAAAGTATCCCAGTCATGGGGGTTGGGGGAGCATGAGACCACCTCCAGACCTTAGATTGTAGGAATACAAAGCACACAGCTAACAGATCTCTGAAGCATTGGGGAAATGGGGGCGGGGGTCAGGTGTGGGGGACTTATGGCTTTGAGAGACTATTCAAATCTCTTATGTTAAGGAAACAAGGAGGGAAGTCTGTCTTACCACCACTACCCATGCACCATGAGGGCCTGGCCAAGTCACGCCACATCATGGAGACTCAAACTTTATTTCTTTTAGGCTAAGTCATTATTTTTTTTAACAGAGTATATGCACGTGCCTGTGGGTATTGCACATGCACATGTGGAGGCTAGAGGTAGACTCAGTCATACCCCATCTTATCTTTAGGGACAAAGACACAAACCTGGAGCTTGCTGGTTCAGTTAGATGGCTAGCTAGGCAAGCCAAGGGATCCTCTGTCTCTGTGGCCCAGTGCCAGGGTTATAGGTGTGCATCATCAGGCCCAGTGCCAGGGTCATAGGCATGCATCATCAGGCCCAGCTGTTTTTGTGAGTGCTTGAGTCTAGACATTAGTCCTGATGTTTGCACAGCAGATACTTTACCCACTGAACCATCCCCCAACCCTGGCTCCTCAGTTTTACTATGAACAATTGGAAACTACCTTTCCTAACTCAGTCTGCATGCATCAGTAGTCGTTTCTGAAATGCCCACTGTCTTGAAGATGAATAAAGCTAACAAAAGGAAAGGTAGGTGTGATATCAGAAAGAGGAACACAGACTCCTGCCAGCTCTGAATATGTGCTCTTTTCTGGACATGGGAGCGGGGGGGGGAGTGCTTAGGTGTGGCCACATGCTTTTCCTTGGCCAATGGGCCAAGAGCAAGGGTAACATTGGAGACTTAAGGAAGCTCTGGTCACTAAAACTTGTCTTTCCTCCGTGAGCTTAGTGATCCTGAGACTGCTATGTGAGTGAGCCCAGGCTATCCTGCTGGAGGATACCTTCACAGGGCCCAGTTACTCCCAAGACTCAGGCTCAAAGCCTGCCAGGCACAAGTGTGTATGGCTCATACTTAAATCGTCTAGCTATCAGCTCACCCATCGAGCAACTCTAGAGGCATGAGAGTGTCCAGGGAAAACCCCCAGCAGAGCCCTCTAACTCTACACTAGACAAAATAATTGTTATTGTAAACTATTAATTTGGAGAGTGATTTGTTACACAGAATGAGCTAACTGATACCCAAAGGCAGACGTTGACAGTACGTCTTCATAACAGATTTTCTTATTTCATCCTTACTACAAGCCTATTTGGTAGGTTGTGTGCTCTTTATGGCTGAGGCTGCTGAGATGGAGAAAGGCTACCTACCTCCCTGTCCAGAGATGCTGGGTGGTAGAGGTGTTTACCTCTACCACCCAGATGGACTGGAGCTACCAATGAGAAAGAGTCCAGGACAGGGTTGGTGAACAGAATCTATTTGGAATCTGCCTTCCAGGGCTCCGAATCCCTGCTGCATGGGTGGCGGAGCTTCTGTCCTGTGTCCTGCTCATTGCAGCTATACATAGAAGGAACCTGTATGCTGACTCCAGGGAGCCCTGAAGATGGGGTCATGATGGAAGGTATGAGGAGAAGGGGTCAAGGCAGTGCTTTGTGGCTGAAATGGCTCATAAGGCCAGCTTATGGGAGCCTGCTTCCAAATGATCAATTCCAATCTCATTATGACCACAGCTGCCATTAACTCAGGAGCTAATTGCTATTAGCGGACAGAAACTCAAGAGGGTTTAGCTGCAAAAATTCCATGACACGAGCCCATCTCACTGCTCAAATGGCCACGTCCCCATTATTAATTTCCTTTGACTATTAGCTTATGACTGTTAAGTTATGATAAGTTTGTGCAAAGTCCTTGAACCGGATGTGTGTCCTCTGTGAACATTTCATTACGGGGGAGGGGGTGCTGAGTGCACTCGGAGGCTCCATATTGTGATTTTCATCTTTCCTTAAGGTCTGGGCTTATTAAAAAGCATCAGGAAGGTTCTTGATTTGGAAGACGGTTCTGTAAGCAAAAGTCTTAACAAAAACCAGACTCTGCTCAGCATTTTGATGCAATTAAGGTCTTGGCAAGCGCAGAGTGGGTCTGAGCAGCAACAACACTTAGCAGCACAGAGGCCCTGGGAAAGACGAGGCGGCCCTCACATTATGGTTGGGGAAACCGAGGACTGGCTAAATGGTGACACTCAGGTGAGTCACAAGGGCCAATCAGCCTTAGGCTAACAGTTTCTGGTTTCTATGAATTATAAGTCTACTGCAGATGTCAGGTAAGACCAACAGGAGACAAAGCGTCACTCCAATCCTCCCTTTAAAAATAGAAAAAAAAAAAAAAAAGGAAAGAAAAACCTACGTGCTGAGAACCAGGCCAAGCAACTATCACTCATCCCTCCTCCTTGAAGAGAGCCAGCTGGATGGAGCACTACATGACAGTGTGTAAAATTAGACATATTTAACGGGTGACGACAAGGTTTTCTCTGTCTACGTTCAGGAGCCTACCGTAATGAGATCCAGTTGGTTTCTTAAGAAAAATAGGAGTGTGTGCAATTACTGAGTTCACCGTTTGTTTCTGTTTAACTTTGTAGCTTCTTCCCAAGATGCCTTGGGGCATGTCTGGAAAAAATGTCAGTACTTGTTGCTAAGCTGTCCGGTCCTTAAGGTGCTCTTCCAATTCAGAGTCCTTTGTAGCCAGGTCCTGGGGCACCAGAGCAGGAAAGGCTGGGGTGCCAGGGCCTGAGACCAGTCTCTCTCTGGGTAAACTCCTTGAGGCTGAGGTATCCCTGCTCCTGCCAAAGAGGAGCTATACTTTCCTCACCATTGAGTAGGAAGAAGAGGAGGTGGGGGGCCTCTGGGCCTCTCCTCATCCACATGTCCATTCTAAATCTCTTTTATTGGCTTCAAGCTCTTAAAGGCTTGGAGGAGGGAGGCTGTGAGAAGGAGCTAAGGAAATTGGAAGTTGAGTGCTGAGCTCTCTCCAGGGTCAAGGTTTCTGAAGGGATCCTAATTAAAGCCAAGTGAGCACAGGTCTCACTCAGCTCAGCATGTTGGCCTTGGGAGGCAGGGATTGCTAGAAGAGAAAGAAAAAAAAGAGACTAGAGAGGTCAGGAGGAAGAGAAAAGGGAAAAGCAGCAACCACGAGAAAAGAAAGGAGGGGAAGGAAGGTGCCAGTCAGAGGGGGCTGCGGGGAGGGACACCAGGAGAGACTGAAGGAGGAGAGAAACAAGAGTCTGGGGAAGTGGGGAGAATGGGAAGCAGAGGGACAAGTTGGTGAAAACGAAGAGAGACGAGCAAACTATGCATCTGCCAGTTAATTTCTAGGACATACAGAGTAGGAATCCCTCACTCCATAGGATTAGAGAAGGTCTGACAGGAAATTCGAGCACAGAGCTTATTTTCTTTGACCCAGACTCAGTTTTGGTATTGGATGACTGAGTATATGTGTGTACATGGACACACACATGTGCTTGAGACAGGGAATCCCTGCCAGACATTATGAAACATGTTACAGAATCTACTGGCTACGTACCTCAACAGCACCCTAAATCTGTGATCATTTGAATTCTATGCTTTTTCCTACTCTGGCTGTCAACAACTGCAAAATTCTTCCTCTTCCTCTTCTTCTTCTTCATCCTTGTCCTTGTCCTCATCCTCATCATCCTCTTCCTCATCCTCCTCGTTCCCCTCCTCCTCCTCTTCTTCTTCTGGTCACACTGGAGAGGTCCAGTTGTGTTTTCCTAGAAGTAAAGCCATTGGGCCTTAGGCCTCCAGGACAGTCAGGTGAGGAGAAGCCAGGAGATAGACTTGTTCATCTTCCATATGAAGGTTTGGGATCCCCTCCCTCTGACTGGTGAGGACAAGGACAATCCTCTTACTAGATCTGTCTCTTTCTGCTCTCTAGAATCTCTTCAGGTGATTTGGCACAAAGAAGAAACATGGCGATCCCACCAGGCTCCACAATGTTCTCTCTAGATCTCAGGGATCTCTGAGCCCTGAGAACAAAACCAAGTGAAACAGAGCCCATTTTAGGTCATGGAGGCCCCTTTGTTCTCTTAACCTGTCCTCATTGTATTAGTTCTACTGAGAAAAACAGACTGAGTGTTTAGGTCCAAAGTAGAAAGAGAACATTCTAATCTGTTTCTAAGGAAAAGTGAAAAGGGCTGAAGATGAGATGAAAATCTTTGTTGCTCAAGTCCTCCAGGGCAAGAAGGATCACTTGCAGGAGCTGCTTTGTAGATTACCCTGCAGTCTTGATACTCTGTTTGTCCTTAACTCCTGAACCTTTCTGAACTTCAACTTGTAGCATGCCTGTGGTGGTGTCAGCAATGTGTCTGAAGGAAGGGGTAGAAGAGATCTGCAATTCAGACTCCATCAGCAACCCCTCAATTGGCCCTAAGTCTTTCAGCCCCTGTCTTCTTCAGAGTCATCTTCCAATCCTGGTCTGTTTCTGCTGCTAGGGAGCTCCCCTAGAACGTGAAGACAATTGATCCATCCTGTGGTGTGCACTAGGTAGGTTTTTGTCTACTTGACACAAACTAGAATCACCCTCAACTGAGGAATGGTCTGCATATTCCTTGTGGCATATCTGTGAGGTATGTTCCTGATTAATAATGGATGTAGGCGGATCCAGATCAAAGTGGGGGTTGCATAAAAGAGCAAACTGAGCAAGCCATAGAGAGCAAGCCAGTACAGAACGTTCTTCCATGGTCTCTGCTTCAGATCTTGCCTTCCTATTTCTATCTGAGCTCCTCTTGCCCTGGCTTCCTTAGATCATAGACTGTAACCTATAAGATATAATGAACGCTTTCCCCTTTGAGTTGATTTAATTGTGTCTAATCACATCAACAGAAACCAAAGGACATGTGGTAAGTAACCATCACTGGTCTCCAGAGCCTAAGGTCAAATTTGGTTCTACTGTGTGCCAACCCTGGTTTCATGTGCTGACTCTCGAGCTTGACTAAGTCAGGCCACCCTGGAACTGTTGTACTAGGGAAATCAATGATCAGATGACCATTTGTGGAATGCTTTAGACTGGGAATGGTGATAGGAGAAGCCAGATGCAGGGAGGAAAACCCAGGTTTCCAGCTGGATCACAACCACTGGGCAAGCATCTCTGAAGAAGAGGGAGGGAGAGGTCCTATGTCCACTTCACCCACTGAGTAAGCCGCCATGGGCTTCCGGCCACGTCTTGCTGAGGACTGAAAAGTCAAGCATCTCTATGCAAGCTTCCTCAATGAAGCTAGAGATGGGTGACATTAAGAGAAAGGGACCTCCCTGCACGTGACTCCGTGGGCTGTGCTTCTCCTCTCTCCTTCAACTCTGGGAAAGAGCTTGTGCTAAGGGGTTCTACATATACTTCCGAGCTATTCTGTCCTTGCTTTGGCACCTACTTCCACCCATGTTTGTACCTGACCTCAACGACTGCAGACTGACCCTGAAGGGGTCAAGTCTAGTGGCTACTTGCCTTACTTTACAAGATCTCTGTGAAACTGGGCCCAATGACGTTGGCTGCTCTTGAAATCTTTCTACTCCCTCATCTTTCTTGAAGATTCCCTTACTGGGTTCCCCTTCATGACCTTCCTTCTAGAATCTTCATTTTTTTAATTTTATTTTTTTTAGGATTTATTAATTTCCTTTATGTGTATGAATGTTTTGACTGCATGCGTGTGTGGCAAGGGTGCACTATGTGCATGCCTGTTAGATATCCAGGAACTGGGGTTATGGATGGTTGTAAGCTACCTTGTGGATACTGGCAATAGAACCTGGGTTCTCTGCAAGAGCAGCAAATGACCTTAACCACTGAGCCCTCTCTCTAGCTCCTTGGTACCTTTATTATCTAGGTCTTCCCCCTTGCTTTTTCTGTGACCCTTCCAATACATCAGCCTCAAGCTGGTGACCCCACTCCTTTCCCCGAGTGATAGAGCCAGAGTCCCACTGCACATCTCCAATGTGGGCAGCCACAGGCCTCCACATCAGCCGTGGGAAGCTGATTGCCTTGTGTTCAAGTCATCTCATTGTTGTGCCAGGATCAAGCAGGTGTCCTGGGAGCCATTATGTGCCCTCTGCTCTTGCGTTTCCCTCCCAAATTTGATAGTTCCTGCTGTTTTTATACCCGCGGATAGCTTCCAACTTTATTTCTGCATTTCTGCCAGTTTCTACATTTCCAAAGTCCTTACCACCTCTCACCTCCCAAAACCTGGCCCTGATCCACATAAAGCTTCCAGAATAATCCTTTGAAAAAATACATTTGAACACATTCCTCCTGCTTAAACCCGTTCTGTTCTCCCACCTGTCCATGATCCATGCTCCCAGCTGTCCTGCAGCCTCCCGGGGTCTGGCACCTTCTCCTTCCATCTCACCATCTGCACCATGTGGTCCTCACCCCGCCTGATACTCAGGATTCCAGGCAAACCCACTCCTTGCCATTCCAGATACTTGGCAGTCTGGGTTACAGGCCATCTCCTGAGCTTACCCGGGCTCCTCTCCCTGCAGCAGCTAGCTTTCTCTCTGGCCTGTCTACTTGACTCATCTGTTTTGAATCTGCCTCTTCAAATCAGGTATTCCCACCCACTGATCCCCCGGTGAGATGGGGTTCCTGTCCTGAGCACCCCATCACCACCTTAGTAGTAACTAGACATGTCCATTCCCAGAGGACCAGGAAGAAGCAGCAACTCTCCTAGTTACCCTTTCCATAGGTAACCACGCCCACAAGAAGAACAGCACTCAGCTAGCAGGGTGGATGCACCTGGCCTCTGGAAAGGAGTGGCAGGCACAATTGCATTAAAGCACGAGAGCTCCTTGACTCTTCCCCTTAAGAGCTGTGGACTCCTGGGTGGTCCTTAATACTTTGAACCTCTGTTTCATCCCCTGTAAGGTAGCAGGAGCACCTATCAGCTCAGCAGAGGCTGCTAGAGGACTGCCTGAGGCGGGCATTCTGTAGAGTGCTTTGACCAGAGGCTTTTTTGGTCACTGAGGATGCTGACACTCCCTCAGGAACACATAACATTCTGCTCCCTTCTCTTGGTGCTCCAAGAAAGTGGACGCTACCATTCTGGTTTTTCCTGCTGAGGGACTGGTACAAGATACCAAAGAGTATTTGTAGGGACATGCAACCATGAGACAGAAGTCACCGGGTCAGGACACCTCCCTAATGATGAGAGCAAGGGAAACTCTCCTTGGGGGTGCAGGATAGAGATTCCAGCAAGCAAGAGAAACCTGCTGGGCAGAGGACATGCATGCCTTTATTGTCCTTTGGCTAACTTTCATAATGCCCACCAAGCAGAGTGTTTTGAACAATTGAAAGTCATAAGAAAGAAAACTAGAGAATGTAGACTTGGGAGATCCCATCTCACCCTGAGAGTAATGTCTGAGCTGACTGCCTAGCCAGATACTTTGAAAACAAGTTGCTCTTCCCCACAGAGGCTTCTCAGAGGGAAAGGAGTATGTCAGGCGTCTAGATATGTCTAGTTGGCCTGTTTTATGCTCATTGTTATCTGAGTCACGTGCTTGTATTCCTGAACCCCCACACGCCTCTCCTATGAAATGAGGCTAGTATTTATACCTAGGGCTTACATGAGGGCATGACCAGCAAGCATGAGTGTCTCTTTCCCTGGAAGCTGGACAAGAAGCAAGTCTCTAATGGATATACTATCTTTCAAGGAGCTATATCCACCCGGCACAATGGTGGCCCCCTAGCTGGTCAGTCTTGGCACAGCAGGGTCTCTAAAGCCACGGTCCACAGAATCCCTAAGCAGTTACCAAAATAGCAGTAGCCAATTTCAGTCACCACAATTTATTACACAGCCTTAGGCCCACCTTGCTTTCCTCTTGGGCTGGTTTTTGGTACAATGAGAAAGAAACATCCAATGCATACACTGTCCTTCTGTTATTTATGTTTGTCCATGAGCCATGCTAGTGACAGGTGCTGGGGCAGACAAGTCATGTGCCAGCTCACCAGAGCTCAATGCTGGGGAATCAGACTATGACCTTCATGCTGAGAAAGGAAACCAAGAGTGAGTGTCTTTCTGATGTGTGTGTCCAGAAGAGAGGCATGGTCCCCAGATATATGCCGCATATCGTGAATGAGACCTTACCTTGTCACATTTAGAAAGAGAATCTTTGCAGATGCAATTAGCCAGAGGATTATTTAGATGAAGTCATTCTGCAGTATCCAGTGATATACATACTTATAAGAGATAAAGTGGGGAAAACAGAATCAGGGCCAAGACAAGCCATGAGACATCAGAGACTGGTGTAGGAATGAAGTACCTGCAAGTTAGGAGAGAGATGGGTACACATACCTGGGAGAGCCAAAATGCTCAACACCTTGGTCTCACCCTTTGTGCCTCCTGGATGGTAGAAAGATAAATCTCTGTTATTTAACCTACTTGGTTTGTCGTTCTCTGTTTTATTGGCCTGAAGAAAGTAAAACGGGTGTCTGGCCCAACTTTCAGAGAAATTGTCGTGACTCAGGAAGGGAGTCTTAAGGTCGAGACAGGTTGAGGGTAAGAAGGGAGAAAGGTAGGAGGCATTCAAGAGAAATAAGCAGCAGCTATACTGAGAGGCTACGAACCAGGAGGAGGTAGAGAGCCACATGGGATCCAGCGATCATTCAGGACTACTGAAGGCTGACTCTGTGATAGGCCTGCTCATCAAAGACCATATTCTGCTTTCCCCCAAAAGTCTAAGTATTGTGGTCAAGGATTTGTCTAAATAATCCAGCAGTCAGTAACCTGGTCCGCATGAGTTTGCTCAGGAACTCATAGGCAATAATGGATCAGGAATTAAACACTGGAACCCAGAAAGCCCATGTGGCAGCAGTGTCGGGCTAGGACTGTAGGAGATGGACTAGGCCAAGGCCATACTGGTATATACCTTAGGGGATGGAAGGACGGCAGAGGGGTGTTATCAACAGAGCTTCAGCTGCCTGTTGATCGAGCAGGAGACCCTTGGAGGCTGCCCAGATAAGGGTATGCAAGTTGTGGTACAGTTCTGCTGGCTACATAATAGAGACGGGGGCTTCTTAAGTCTATAATGAGTTTGGTTTGGAGACACAGTGCATCCTCGTGGGACTGCTGAGAACTGACTAAAGCACGTATGTGGTCTGCACAGTACCCATCCAGAGGGTACTCAGTATAGGCTGGACCCCAAACACCATCTGTCAGACCATATTACGCCACATTCTGCAGCAAGAAAATCATGCCCCAGCCCTCCTTAGCATCCACTGTAGTCCCAGGGAAATCAATCGGTCTGGCTCCAGCTGTCGAAACTAGAAGCAGAAAGGAGCCTTGGACAAATAGTCCTCAGCTCAGCACATTTCTCCATCTGGGAAGAAAACCAGGTGGATGAGGAGGGGAACCAGGCCATCAGAAGGTTATGAGGCCATAAATAAGAGATCTGTGGTAAATAAGCTGGTGAACATATCCGCTGGCTGCTCTTTTTTATCACTCACCTAGAGAGCAGAATTCCCTGGCATCTTTTCTGCAGGCTCATAAATATCCTTCAAGGAGCCCATATTTACATAGCAAGCAAGGAGGGAGGGGGGCACTGCTGTTACCCAGGTTCCATGTCAAGAAGGAACAATGTATGACCCTAAAGAGAATGGCTTTGCAGAGGATCAATGCAAATGCAGTTTTTCCCCTCCCAGGGCGATGCTCCTGGGCAGAGTTCAGCCCAAGTTCAAGGATTGCACTCAGGAGTGCTGGGTGCAGGATGCCATGGGCTCCCAGCATGAGCTACCAGTTCTGACACTCTGCATGCTGACTGCCACCACCCAACACTGCCCCCTACACACACACACACACACACACACACACACACAAGGGATATAGAGGATACATAAGGGATCCCAAATTCAACCACCAGATGTCATTGTACAAAGATTCTCTGGTGTGTCAGGCACAGTGGGTAAATAGAGGCAAGGGCAAATAAGCTGCACAAGGAGCAGAAATGGCATCATTTTCACCTGGAGTATGGAAGGCAGCCAGAGGAGCTAACACATAAGCCGAGACTTCTGCTGAGTTTAGAAGATGAGCGAGTATCAAATGGAGGAGAACCAATAGTACAATCTTGCTCACAGACTCCAGGTCAAGCCATGTGATCCCGGCATGGGAGGAGGTGGGAGAGCATTTTCTAGATGAGCCCGGAGTGGGGCCCTACAGGCAGGCCTATGCTTTACATCCTGAAAAGAAAGAAAGAAATAGAAGGATGGCCTGTAGGTAATTCACCCAAGGTCATCCAGATGCCAGGCGGCTGAGCTAAGATTCCAACTTAAGTACAATCTCTACAAGTTAACTTGCAGTTGGTCAATCACAATCTGAAAATGCTAAGTAAAAAAATTACATAAAGAAACTGCTCATAGGCTTTTTAATGTATGCTGTGCCATTCAGAGTAGTGTGATGAAATCTTATATTGCCCGGCTCTGCATTGTCCAGTTATGAATCATTCCTACAGCCGGTGAATACATGTTACATCCAGTATCCACCCATTAGTCATTTCATAGTCTTCTTAGTTCTCAGGTCAATTGCCATATGAGGGCTGGTGTTTAAATGCAGCATAAAAAAATAGTTTGAGAGGGAGCAAAAGAGAGGCAGCTTGCTCACATAACTCGCTACAATATATTGTTACAATTGCTCCGTTTTGTTACAAATTGCAGTGGCTCATCTCTTATGGTGCCTACTTTATAAATTAACCACGGTTGGAGGCATTACACATAGAGAAGAAACATCATGCCCCGGGCTGTGCCTGATCGGTGCTCTGAAGCACTGAGAGACTTGGAGCCTGTTCCCGGCAGATGGGGTGCAGGAAGGGCACCCCTGGATTGGGCTTATTGAAGATTCCAACATAATGCAGCTCAGAAAGAGGCAGAAAAATCATGGTCACCGAGACAGCAGAGGGAGGGGAGAGGAGCACAGTGTCTTGTCCTCTAACCCGCACCACTGTGGGTGTGATTTATGGCCCTAAGTGTCATCCATATAGAATGTAACATCTTTTAAACACCAAGAGCACACGCTTTGAACACACATTTGACCACAGTACATTGTAGTGCTTTATAAAGAATGAGGAAAACTGCTTTCTGAACATCTGCTAGGGTTCTTTCCCCAAGCCCAGATGTGGTAGATTATAAAGACAAGGCTCTGTATGCCAGCAACAATTTCCCAGCCATGCTCCAGCCAGCACTGGCTATTCCTCTTTAGACTCCCAAGCCCTCAGCCCCCCGGGTCTCTAGGACACTGGTCTGGATCATCATGTCTAATTGCATTCTGGGTCTCAGCTGGTAGAGAGTGAGCTGCTGCCCCCACTTGCCCTTAAGTGCTCAGCGGGGATGGCAGGAGAGG
Source organism: Montemys delectorum (assembly GCA_019843815.1). NCBI lineage: Eukaryota > Metazoa > Chordata > Mammalia > Rodentia > Muridae > Montemys > Montemys delectorum. Next base: position 7,964 of record JADRCD010218312.1, on the reverse strand, counting down.
GGAACCGTGGTATGTGGGGTGGGTGATTTTACAGTTGGCTAGGCTCTGAGACAAACACCACCCTGTGCTCCTTGGTGAGCCGTGTCCCTAAACACTCTCATAGATCTTGCGTGGGGTAGACTATTGACTTGCTTGTCCCTTAGAAAAACCCTCATGGACACCAGTACCAGCACCAAGCAGGTCCAGTCACCCATCACCACGTCACCACCCCACATCCTGCTCTGCTCAGTCCTGGTGGCTTGGGGAACTCCGACAGGGCCATGTGGTACAGATGTACACACTTCAAGTTGAAAGGTAAAGCAGGATGTTTCTTTTTGTCCCTCTGGCCAGGGGTTCTTTTCTGCCTTAGAGGAGAAGCTACATGCTGCGTAGAGCTGTGGGAGAAGAAAACGTGGGCTCCTCAGTATCAGTAGAGATGCCAGTCCTTCATCTCACAACAACTACCAGAACCCTTGAGACAATAACGCCCAGAAGATGTCGTGGGAATAGGATGGATGTCACATTAAGAGATCAGCTAACCTCATTCTGAGCTGCAAGCTTCCCTCTAGGTGATCCAAGGTGGCTGAGCATGTTCGTATGTACCTGCGTACCTCAAAGAGAGGTGGCCATGGAGCAACTGAGCAGATTTATACTGGACAGGCAGTAGATGCTGGAGAAGGGCTGGCCACTTGAACCTCAATTCTACGATCACTTTGAGATGTTGCCCATGTCATATGCACGACTGGAGACTAGAACCTTTTGTCCTCACACAGCAATTATGTTTCTCCATAAAGTACATGTGGGTGTTTGGAAAGCTGTGAGGTAGACTATAATAATTAAGAAGAAATGGTACCTGCATGAATAGGGACAAACTCTCCACACTGTAATTGCTTGCACACATCCCTTCCACGGGGACAGAAGCTGGGCAGCACTTGTTTCTGTCTCTCTGTTGTTGCTGTACCAAGAAACCTGAGACTGGGTTATTTCTAAATGATAGAGGTTCACTTAGAGCCTTCATGGTTCTGGTAGCTGGAAGTCTAAGATTAGGTGGCAGCAAGTGACAAGAGCCTATATCATACAAGAAGTAGACAGGTAGCTGTACGTACCCAAAGGGACACAGCAGGAGAGATGCCTCGGCTTACCACAACCTGCTCTGCCTGGATAACTAATCCACTCCAGCAAGAATTAACCCACTGGCAGAATGGCCTTACTCTTGCTCTAAATGAAACAGACTTAATCTTGTCTTCAAGGCTCTACCTTCCAGTGCCTCCACATGGTAACCAAATTCCATGTAGGTTTAGGAAGGGGAAAACTATTTTCAAGCTGTCTCAGCTCCAGCCAGACACAGGCTCTAGGATGGACCCGGAGCCTGGGTGAAGAGAGCAGGCTGCCACCCACCCATGATTGCTGGGCTATTTGCAGAGTAAGATTCTATTCCCAGTCTTCATCTGATCCTCTCATAAGTTCTTGGTTGCTAAGGTAGGGTCAAGCTGTACCTGCCTCACCATCTGCCCCTCAACAGCTTCCCCTGCCCTTGCACATCCTCAGGGTCATAAGTCCTTGGTGTCAGGAAGTCTGGATGAGGAGGAATTTGCTCTTTTTTTTTTTCTCAATTACCCCAAGATCTGGGGCTAGGATTCGTTTTTCCTTACACCTTCGTTTTCTTACCCTGTTAGTGTGCAATATCCATGCCCTGAGCAGCACATGGGTGAGGTTTAGACTCAAAAGAACCTGGCTAAGTGGACTGTGGAAATGGCTCAGTCAGTAAAGTGCCTGCTGTTCAAGCATGAGGATCTGAATTCAAATCCAACACCCACGTAAAAATCTGGGTGGGTTAGTAGTGCTGGTGAAACAGAGACAGACAGAACCCTGTAGCTCACTGGCTGAATTGTTGGGTACCTGCTTTAGTGTGAGATCATGTTTCAAAAACTATGGCAGACAGTATTCCCAGAAGACATCTGATATTGACTTCTGGCCTCTACACACATGTGCACACTCTTCTGGATGCACACACCCCTCCCTCCCACACACATGGTTTACCAGTTTGAAATAAACCCACTTGTGTTCCATCCAGATCCAACTCATCCTCTTAAAATACCAACTAAAGATATAGATAAAGTAGAATTTCCCATCGAGTCCAATGTAAGTTGATAGATAGATGGATAACTTTGGCCATCTAGTCCAGAGCTTAGCATCAACCTCTGCCAGACACTGAGGCTAAAAATCAACCTTCTCAGGTTCAAAAAGAGACACAGTGGCCCCTCAGCAGAGATAGGGTCCCCAAAGGCAGCAAGATGAGTGAGCTTTGGTTTTCAGAAACAAGGCTAGATCTCATTTTCAGAGTCTGAGTAGCCCTGGTCTCCCCGCCCCGTGCTTTCTGCAAGGAGCAGCCACAGTGCCTGTCTGAAACAGGTTTCCCTTCAAAGGAGGCCATCTATACTCCTTCAGTTGACTCTGTTGTATCTTTGGCCATGCAGGTTAGATTGGAGTGAATCTTCTAACATCATCACTTACTGTGGCCAGGTTAGTTACCAGACTCCTCTGAGGATCACTGTGGCAACAGTGTTTCTAATGCACCAGGGAGAGGAGGGTGAGAGGAAGGACGCCATTGCTCTCTCTGACATAAAAGTTTGCAAATGCAAACACTCCTGTTTAGAATCTGCCCCTTTGACTTCTGCCTTCAGGGTCTCACTAGTCCAGGACTACGTACCATGTTAACAGGCCAGAGCCTTCAAGATGACCTCTCACCTCCTTCCGCTGTGACCTTGGACAAGCCACTCCCTCTAGCTGGCTCAGCTCTACTACTGTACAATTGTCACTCTGAGCTGAAAGGACAGTTCACTAAGGGTGGCGTGGAAGCACACAGGAGCACATTAATGAAGTGCAGTCATAGGCTTGTAGATTCTGAGCATTTCTCAGTGGCTAGGAACACCGTCCTCATGACAACTCCCTGATGGGTACCACAATTTGCCTCATGTCTAAGGGACCAACCAGCTCAACCAGTCACAGTAGCCCACGTGGCCATTGTTCCAATTCTGACAGCCCTTCCAGCAAGGGACAGTCTGAGAGTGTTTCTGAGGGTGACAATAATGCCACCCATTTAGCACAAACTGAAGCCACTTTACATTCTTACAGCTGAGGCAAGGGCAGGGGAGGGTGTAGTTAGAACACAAGATAAGTATAAAAACTGTCTTAGGAGGAGGGCTAATAAAGCCAAAATGATCCACCTTTCAGTGAGCACTTTAATGCTATGCTGATGTCCTCAAGGTTCCAGAGAGGGCTCAAAGAAACAGCCTTACTCCACCAACAATGATCAGGAATAGCCATGGGAGCCTGGTGGCACATCCACACTCACTTTTGCTTTTGTCAAGGAGGTCCAGGAGCTGTGAGGAGTCAGGTTCTCATCAGACAAATCTCTCCTGGGAGATTCTCTGGTGGGGACACCCCAGAGACACTGCTGCTAGAGAGGTCCTGGATCCCCAAAGCATAGAGAATATCCTGCCCTGAAAAAGGCTTTGATGAGCTTCCAGGTTCCCAGAGCTCAAGAAAACCAATCAGCTCTTCTCCTTGAGGGTGCTGGTGACATCACGTGGCTACATTCAGAGCCAGTTTCCTGCCAAGCAGGAAAAGGAGATTGTCCAAGCAACTTTTCTACTTAGGTAGGAAACTATCTGGTCATTTCAATCAACACTATAAGCTGTCGACATTGTAAATTCTTGCCAAGGAGCTCAGCATGGAGCCAGCTGCTGCCCCCAATCCTTCCCAGACAATGAAGGAAGAGTGAGGACTTAACTTGATGCTTAGCTGATGTTCATCTCCCCGTGTGCCATCTGCAGGGAAAGCTCCAGCCTTCCTCTGAGTGATTCTTGGGCTATAGTTTACAGATGCCCTAGGGGTTAAATGATTAGTGATTGAGATTTAGGTGATCCTCAAACCTCTGCAAACCCACAGCCGTATGCAGAATGTTGGAAGCTAGTGAATTTTTCTGGGAGATAGTTTTTCTCTCTGAAAAGACCTCTGACTCCACAACAGGTTAAGCACTGTGAAAATGGCTCACCATGTTCCTTATGTTAAGGAGATGGGCTGACCTAAGTTATTTAGGTCTTGCTCTGAGATGTAATTTCATGTTATAGCCCATCTTTCACTCCTGGTCACATGAAGAACATTCCTGCTTCTTCACCTGCTTAACTCTTGTTGAGGGTGGATTGGGCACTGACAAAGGAACTGTGTGATACATTCTTTTTTAAAAAAAAAAACAATAGATACCAAACTAACACAAAGACCTTGGAAAAAGACATATGAAAACCTGCTGTTTTAGAAGTTCCATGTATGTGCACGGACACACACATGCACATGTGCGCACACACAAGGACACATTTAAGTTTAAGTGGAATTATCCTATAGGGGGTAGGAAGAATAATACTTCTCCCCAGTGTCATGGGCTATCAAATAGAAACTACAAGATATGGACTACCTTCATTTGAGTGGTTGGTCAGTGTCTTAGTCAGGGTTCTCTAGAGTCACAGAACTTATGGTAGTCTCTATGTAGTAAAGGAATTTATTGATGACTTACAGTTTGTAGTCCAACTCCCAACAATCAACTCCCAATAACGGTCAGCAGCTGTGAATGGAAGTCCAAGGGTCCAGCAGTTGCTCAGTCCCACAAGGCAAGCAGGCAAAGCAGAGAGAGCCTTCCTTCTTCCAATGTCCTTATATGGGTCTCCGGCAAAAGTGTGGCTCAGATTAAAGGTGTGTGCACCTTTAACCCCAGATGACCTTGCTTGAACTCGTAGATCTTCCAGTCTTAATCTCCTAGGATTCATAGCCACTATGTCACCACACCTTTAATTCCAGATGATCTTGAACTCATAGAGCTTTCTATTTTAATCCTCTGGGATTCATAGCCACTATTCCTCAAGGTTTCCATGCCAAGATTCAGGTCGGAAACTTGTATCTCTCAGCCTCCAGATTAGGGCCACAGGTGAGCCTTCTAATTCTGGATTGTAGTTCATTTCAGATATAGTCCAGTTGACAACCAGGAATAGCCACTACAGTCAGTAAAGTCCCACCGATCATCCAAACAATACAAGCTACTACCTACGATTGCTCTTTGTTACACACCACGTGCTTGAATCATAGGATGCAGAGAAATCAAACTGGAGAAAAAAAGAAAAAAGGAAAGAGAAGGAGCTGCAGCCAGGAAAAGGGCCTCTGACAGTGTAAATGCTCCCTTCATGTCACTCGGAATAGCATGGCTTCCCATGGCTCCCTCCTTGTTCCTGCCACCCTGAGCAATGCCCTGCTTGGGATGCCCCTGCATCTAGGATTTTCTGTTTTGTTTTAATCTCATCACTTATGTCTGATGTCACACTAAACCCCGTGGTGAGGCTCACCAACAGGTGGGGTTTGCCAGGCTTTTATATACATATTATTTTATTCCCCCAGTGATTTTAAACAGTGGCAAAGCACACATGAACAATCATAAACATGTAGGCACATAGATGAAGTAACTGATTTATCTAGATTAAGTCACAAACTGGCCTGTGATTGAACTGAGACTGTTGTTTTCACTAACTCTGAAGAAACCAAGGAACAAGAAACAGTGAGCAGTTTGCTGTGGTCAGGTGTCAGTGGCACCATTCAGAGCTCCACCCTCTGATTCAGGCTCCTTGCTGAGACCTGAACCTCTCACTATAGTCTAGTCCTTGTAGGAACAAGATCACGTGTTTACACAGCACGGGGATGGCTTGCTCTGAGGAACACTTCAGACACAGAGAAGATGTTCTAAAATGTTTGTTGTTTTTATCAGCATATATTAATTACACATAATGGGTTTTGTTAGGCATTTTCAGACATATATGTGATGTGTTTTGATCATCTCCCGACCCCTGACCCCCTTTTGTCCTTTTTCCAATCCCAATGGTCTCTTGCTTCCCAGCAACATCTCTTTCTACTTTTATGGCTTTTGTTTCTTGTTCTAACTTCTTGTTTGTGATGTCCCCGTGAGTCCTGCTTGCTCACAGGAAGGAGCCCAGACCAAGAACACCTGCTTCAATCTCCTCCACACCCCTGCTTGATTACACTGTTATTCTCATCACCTCGATGGTGTTGGAGACGCAGACAGGAGATAGGATCCTGGGGCTTGGAGGCCAGTGGGGAACCTAGGATCGGAGCCCTCTGAGCCAAGCAGAGGCATGTCTTCCTGCTTGCCTGGTTCTTTGTGTCAGTTTGTAATTATAAATGCTCAGGCCTATTCAGAGAAAGCAGAATGGCATATTCTATCGTATTTGACCACTCAGTGACAAAACATGCATGTCAGTTTTGTGACTTTGAAGATTCTCTGGAGCCGATTAAATGGGAAATTCTACCTGGTTAAAGCCAAGAGGAGCTCTCTGCAAATCACTAGCCCAGGAGTTTCTTGAAGTTTTCAAAGTATCTAGGTCACCCCTGAACCCCATGCTTGCATTTGACAATTAATGATGGCATAACACTTGGAGAAAAAATTTTACGTTTCCCAGAGCTTGCTCTCCCAAGGAGGCTCACCACTTGGTTTCTGAAGATCTGAATACCCCTCGCCTCAGCACTGAATGGCAGACCATTTTTCTTTTTTTCTGCAGAGAGGAAAAAAAGGGAAGTGTAATTTTCAACTCTCAGCACAACGTGCCTTTGATTAATGTATATTGTAATCATCACAGAATACACAGCTGTCTATTAACGATGGAACCAAATGAGTTGAATAGATTATCAAAGAGCAGCGGCCCCGGTTCCACTCGGAGGTACATGCTTGTCTTTAGAACATTAATCTCACAACAGCTTTGAGTTTGATTCTAATTTCCCTGATCGTCTGCAAGAAGGAGAGGTTGACCAGTCTAGACAAACTTCCCAAGAGCAATGAGAGCTCGTAGTTCCATGGAGCCAAAGAATGAAGAGGAGCAGGATTTTCTTGAAGTGATTATTCCAAAGGGGTGGGAGAGGTAGAGAAGGGATTTGAGACACCCAGAGAGCAGGAGGCAGGAGCCTAGAATTCATAAAAAGGGGTGGAGCTTTCTAGGCTGCCAATAGGAGAGGTTCCTCTGGGGCACTGTTTAGTAGGAGGTGCTGAAGAAGAGGAAAGAAGGCAAACTAGCAAGACCTTCCAGGTCACTCAGCCTCAAGGGTATTGGCATATAGCACAGGACACACTGCCCATGTGATGGCTTATAATGGCCATGGATTGGATAGCATCTGGAATCACCTAGTAGACATGTCTCCAGGCACACCTGAGATGACCTTGATTAAACTAACTGAGGTGAGAAGACCTACTCTTAAAGGAGTACCTAGATTTGGTCCCTAGGATTCTGGAAGGAACGAAAGGGAGGCTAAGAGCTACGCAAGAACATCCACTATTCTGGGCTCCTGGTTTCAGATGTGTCACAATCAGCTGCCTCAAGTCCCTGTAGCCTTCACATCCTCAACTGAGAACTCTACCTTAGAACTGGGGGCCAAAATGAGCCCCTTCTCATCAAGGTTGCTTTTGTAAGGGTGTTTTATCACAGCACTGTGGGAGGCAATGAAGCCAATACTGGGCGTGACTTCTCTCCTGGGAAGACTGGGCCCTATCAGAGGTGTCCCAGGCTTTTGGGGGACAGGCCATTGCTATCTTATTCGAATACCCTTGAGACTGACTAAGTCAGACAGCCTTGACATCACTGATCCAACTGACTATGTTTCCCAAGTCGCCTCAAGCCAAAGAACCGCCAGCAACCCCCATGTACAGTACATAGTTCTCCTTCATATTAAACCCCACCCAGTGTATCAAATATTCAAGCTTTATTGCCCCTCACAGTGTCCCACAGTAATACTGTCACTCACATCTGTACGCACCCCCTGCCTAAGAGTATGTAGTACAATTGATGGTCAATGTTTTCAGTGACTCTTTCATCTGTAATCTTCTCCCCCGGTTTTCTCTGACTCTACTTACTTTATTGTTTAGTCTATTTTTTTTT
>JADRCD010218311.1:0-52005 GCA_019843815.1 Montemys delectorum | reverse complement strand
AGTCTTAGGGATAATGAGAGAGGAACATTCAGCTGCCTATAGTGCCCTTCTGTGCACTGCAGGGTTTGTTGAGAGAGTGGTCATCCAAACTTAGAGACTGACATTACCATGTTACATTAGGTAGAAAACTATACTCAATCATATCTTCCATCCACAATTCAGGTTCTAAGAGAGTAATGATTGTCACTTACAGGGAGGTTACTTTTAGTTTGGAACTTTACCTCTCAAACTATGTCAATAGTATAGTCTACATGTAAATTATGTACTCACTTCTAAAAGAAGATTTCACTTTTAGAAAAGTAACAAGGTAATGTGATGTGATGTGATATGCAAATGTTATTATGTATGCTAATGCTCTGTATGTTTGCATTGGATAAGCCTAGAACTATAAAGGAACATTTAAAGAAAGTAGATGTTAGATTCTTTAAGAAATAAAACATTAAACATACACAAAGGGGAAATATTTTCTTGCTTATGTTTAAAAATGTGTTTCCTTTTTTATCAATTAAGTAATGTATTTATTTGTGTGTGTGTGTGTGTGTGTGTTTGTGTGTGTGTGTGTGTGTGTGTGTATGTGATAGAGTGTGTACTTAACCTGTATGTATATCTCTGTGTAATGTATGACTTGTGTCTGTGATGGTCAGAAAGGGGAATTATATCTCACATACCTGGAGTTACAAATGGTGATAAGTTTCCATGTATGTATTGGCAGCTAAATTCAGGTCCTTTGGAAGAGCAGCCAGTACCTTTAACTGATGAGGCATCACTCTATCCCTTCTATCATGTTCTAACCCAATATGTCCAAGAAGTATGTGACACTATTATACTGTAATTCTAGAATATTTCCTTCTGGGCTTCATGCATTATTAATTGTACTAGGACATTATAGAAGAATGTCCAGAATAAACTATGGATGCTACATTTTCAACTACATATAAAGATATTGGAGTATGTAAAGACATTTATGTGTTCCATGCATTAGGACTAATATCTAAAGTATCTTTTAAAAATATTTTCCAAAAAAATTAAAAATAACTTTTAACTCACAAAAGCTGCACATTATTTTACTTGGCACATCACATATAAACAGTATCAGCCCTAAAGCCTTTTGAGTACTGAGTGTTAATTTTATTGTGTCAGAATTTATCTGAAAAGAATACATCTGGGTAAGGTGAACAATTATCTGATTCAATATCTAGTTCCCAGACAGATTCTCGGTGTATTATCTCTTAGAACTAATTTATAGAAATTAAAGATACATTAACTAATATATCAAAATCAAATGTGTGGTCCCAGGCAAGTATTTGTCCAAACTGGCCATTCTTTTTTAAATCACAGTCTCTCTTACAGCAGTCTAATTCCAACTCTAAATGCTGTAGGAGCCAAATACCATGTCATTCTGGGAATTTCAGTATACAGTGACGTGTGGACAGAAAATGTTTGATGCCATAAAAGCCTTGTCAGAACTCAGACAACACAGTTGAATCAAAAGGTATCGCTTGGGTCTCTGTAAAAGTCATCTTTCTTAGAATTTCATTTCCACAAACCTAAAGTTGTCTAGATCTGTGATGATGCCTAATTGGAAAAGTAATACTGAAATAATTTGTATTCAGAAGTAACTGGTGTGTGTGTGTGTGTGTGTGTGTGTGTGTGTGTGTGTGTGTGTTATACTAAGAAGTATAAATAAATCATAGAAAGGGAACTCTAGGAAGGAATATAAAAATCCCCGAGATCTCTCCAACACTGAACCACCAAACAGGCAGCATACACCAGCTGATATGAGGCCCCCAACATACATACAGCAGACGACTGCCAGGTCTGTTTTCATTCAGAGATGATGCACCTAACTCTCAAGAGACTGGAGACTGCAGGAAGTTTAGAGGTCAAGTGACGTAGGGGTGGGGACATCCAAGTGGTAAATAGTGAGGAAGTATGTGATGTGGAGCAGTAGGAGGGTGGACAGGGTGGATGATAAAATATGGAGTGTAAAATAATAAATAAATGAATTTTTAAAAATTTATATAGCATAAAAAACTTCTATACAAATATCTAAATGGAAAACTTGTAAGAAAATTTGTTATTGATATTTTACCTCAGAGCTAAACTCTACCACAAATGCAGCTAAATAATTAGGATTAGTGTTTCTTTGTTTTCAAAGCTTAGACGAACTTGGCTGCCTTTCTGAAGAGGGACTGTCAAATCAGCTTTCTCCTTTTTCAGATGTTGCTGGGGCTTCTCTTGTAGGAAGACAGGATTCTCAGTCCCCCTTTCCAGTTTCAGTTATACATACATCTTCCTCTACTTTCATTCGGATTTCTATTTGGAGATTACATCTCCAGTCTCTCCACCTTCTTGAAGACATCTGTCTTTTCCAGTGACTCAGGCAATTTCTTTAATAGAATTTTCCAGGAGAATGATTATACACAGTGTCATGAATTTTAGAATCTGAAGTCAACCTCCTAGCAAAAGTCAGCTATAGAAAGGTTTTGTGTAACATTGCCTCTTTGCTAAGATTCTTTGGTGAGAAATTCCCCGCCCATGTACAAATATGTACATATTTATATGTTATGTCCGGAAAGCAGAAACAATGTTACTGAATAAATTATTTTTAATAAGTGCTTTCTTTTTCTTTTATTCATATTTGAACTCTCAGAGACATTGTGTGTAGGCACTGCTGAGTTATGTAGGCACGTGACACCCATCATTTACTTCCATTGCTCCATTGTGGTACAAAGATTCCACATACAAATTTGGGCCACCAGGAGATTGAAAAAAAAAAAAACCTTGAGCCTTATTCAGATCAAGTCTACAGGTATCCAACTAGTTAGTAGTCAAGAATGGAAGGCAATAGTCTCAATAGGTAAAATGATGAACATTAATAGAGTCTTAATGAAAATAAATGCATGAAACTAAGTTTTCACGTATGGAATCTTGGGCTATGTTGAGGGTTTATGTGTAAGTCTAAGTGACAAAGGTGAAGTACTTGAAATCTAATGAAAGTAAAATACCTGGTGGGAAAATCTTGAAATGTAAATGTGTTGTATGTAGGTCCACTGGACCTTCTTTTCCTCAGGATCCTCTCCATTTCTGTCCCTGCAGTTCTTTCAGACAGGAACAATTATGGGTCAGGGTTTTGACTGTGGGTGGCAACTCCATCCCTCATTTGATGCCCTGTCTTCCCGCTGAAGGTAGTCTCTATAAGTTCCCTCTCCCTACTGTTGAGTATTTCATTGAAGGATTCCATTTGAGTCCTGAGAGTCTCTTAACCTCCCAGGTCTCTGGTGCATTCTGGAGGATTCCCCCAATTTCCTTCCTTTCGGAGTTTATCCGTTGCCATTCTTTCTGCTGGCCCTCAGGGCTTCAGTGCTATTCCCTCACCCAATACCATATCAGGTTCCCCTCTGCCCCCAGGCCCCAGCAAAGTCCACTTTCCCTCCCAGGTCCCTGCCTCCTGTTCCTCTTGTGATTGCTTTCTTCTCCCTCCCTAGTGGGACTGAGGGGTCCTCACTTGGGCACTTCAGCTTGTTGACCTTTGTGAGTTCTGTGGACTGTATCTTGGGTATTCTGTACTTTTTAAAAATTCTTTTGGCTAATATCCAGTTATTAGCGAGTACATACCATGCATGTCCTTTTGGGTCTGAGTTACCTCACTCAGGAAGATATTTTCTAGTTCCATCCATTTGCCTGCAAATCTCGGGATGTCCTAGTTCTTAACAACTGACTAGTATTCCATTGTGTAAATGAACCACCTTTTCTGTATCCATTCTTCTGTCATTGGATATCTGGGTTGTTTCCAGCTTTTGGGTATCACAAACAAGACTGCTTTGAACATTCAAATATATGAGCTTCTTGTGACCATTCTTATTCAAACTTCCACAAACATTATATTTATAAAGGCTTAAGTCTTGTTTCCAAAGAAAGCTTGTTATTTAATTTATATTTATGGTCACATGATAGTGTAAATTAGATATATCCACATTAACTTTCATGTACATAAAATATTTAATATATAATGAAAAATTTGATATTTTGAAGCTTGTGATCTCATTATCAAAACTTAAAAAACACACAGTATTTCTTGAAATATCAAAGGATATCCATTTTCAGATTATGAAATTCTTATAATGCAGTACATTAATTTTTATAATAGGTAGTAATAATACTAACAAAAGTTATGTAAATTATAGATTTTCAGAATAATATTTTGCTAGCATCAAAAATAATTCATTGTGGTGTTGCTTATAGAATGGAAGTTGTTATCTATGTAATTTTATTATTCCTAATAGCCCATTTATGATTTACATATGTTACCCACTAATCATTTGTTAGGAATACATATTGCACAAACATCACTTTTCTTACTTTTATGTGGATGCATTTAAAGACAATTTCTTAATTGTGATTACAGATATTTCATTTGTTTTAGAATGACAAATAGAATATTTGTTTATGTATTGTTGCATAATAATTGTTAAAATCAAACTTGGCTTCTAGGTATGATTATCACCTCAATTTCTGTGCACAGAGATAGATAAAAAGATTGATAGATATAGGATACAGGGAAAGACAAGAGAACTATATGTTCATGAGTACACATAAACATAAATGCACATATATATATATATTCAAAATTATACAACTGTATAAAGAGTGGTGTTGCTAGAAACATAATAAAGAGAAACATAATGAAGCAGGAAAAGTGGTAATTGAAGAGATAATGTCTAAGTAGTTCTTCAATTTGGCAAGGTACACTAATGGAATTTTATAAGAAATTAAACATGAAGAAATTATCCATTAAACAAAACACAGTCCAATTTCTCTAAACCAGATACACAAGTGTTCATGCTATCCATGAAAAAATAATGTACACTGAACTTAAGGTATAATAATATAAATATATTACAAGAGAATTTTGCCTAGGAAGAGTAGGGACCTAAGCAGAGTTTTGTTTAAAAAGAAAAGGTCACAAAAACTTCTATATCCAGGGAAACATTTTAAGTATTTTGGAATTTTTCTTTGTTTGTTTTTTACTATTTTTAGCTGAGAAATTTATATGTGGGAGTGGTGTACCTTTCTAAATTAATGTATTATATACTTTATTAGAACATTCAGCATCTTAAGATAAATAAAACTAGATATATGTCATTAGCTAACCAGACATCTGCAGAGAAGGGTATTTTCTTTGTTAGTCAAAAGTAACAAGATAACTGATGAGAACTGAGTGTGAGGACATAAAATGATGTGAAGTGACATGCATTGAAATAAGCTTTTAAATTACATTTCTATTTTTTCTAATTTTACAATTCAGATTTACATGGTTCAAGCAATAATTACAATGCTATAAAGATAAACATGTAAATATTAAGATATTTCAGCAATATCATACATTTAAAGAGATCTTCTTATGAAGAATTTGTATTTGTATATAAAGTTGTACAATATTAAATTGAAGTAAATATGCTTTAAGTTTTATGTAATGTTAAAATAGTAAAGAAATAATGGTGAAAATATAAATTTTTAATTATCTCAGAGCATAAAAACATACAATAAATAATTAAAAATAAAAGCTAGTATAAATTTACACATTAAAATCTAGAAACTATATTTTAATAAATTAGATGCTTTTATTTTCCAAGTCTGGTTAATTTTGCTTAAAGGACTCATTTCTTATTCATATTTTACTATAAATACTGCACTTTCAATTTTTATAGATGAATAAAATTTCGCTGTTTAAAGCTATCATATTTTTCATTATCCATCCATATGAGGATGAGTATTTACATTGACTCTCTCTTAGCTATCATGAATGTTTGAGAAATGAGGATAGACACAATGTATCTCTTTGTTAGAACTAGAATTATCTTGGGGACACACCCAGGAACAGTACAAATAAATAAAAAGTGTTATATAAAACACATCCTTTCTGACTTTTATAATAGTTGAAGTGGTGAATAATTGTTCCTTTTTGCCTCACTTCTCCTAGCACACATTGCAATTTGTGTTCTGATAACCATGGCCATTCTGATGAGGGTAATGTAGCCTGTAAACTTGCTTCAATTGTATTTATTGGTAGCTAAGGATATTAAAGACATTTTAACACATTTTTTTTTTGCTATTTCTTCTTTGGTTTCAATGATTTACTCTGTTCATTATTTCATTGATTATTGATTAAAGATTTTGTTTTATTTTTGTGCTAAATGTTTGCAGTTCCGTATTTGTTTTAGAATCTAACCCCTATGTAATTGATAGTAGCAATGCTTTTCTCTAAATTTGTGTACTCTCTCATCTCTAGTAATTAATGACTCATATTCAGAAGCTTTTAAATTCCAAGTCATTGTATTTGTCAAGTCATAGAGTATTTTCTGTGCTATGGAATCATTTTCCAGATATTTTTGCTTATATTTATACCTCGCAGTGGTTATTTTTATTTTCTATTCCTTTAGGAATTATAAAGTTTCAGGCATTACATTGAATTTTGGATACAGATGCACTGATGTATAAATTTAATTTTACTTAATAACAAAAAAATGTCCATTTGTGGTCTATTTATGAAAATGTGAGAACAAGTAGGCTGGATCTTCTGTTCTATTCCTGCAGTACTTTTTATTTTTGAGGAATATTAAAATTTGAGGTCAGGTATTGTGATACCTCAAGTATTGCTCTTCGTGCTGAGGGCATATCTTGGGCCAATCTGGATATTCGGTTTCTGTATGTTATTTAAGACTTATTTCTTGTTATATGAGATAAATTACTAGAATTCTAATGGATAGTGTATTAAGCTTATAGACCGCTTTTGTTAATATAACCATTTATAATGTTAATTCTGACAACCAGATATTGAAGGTCTTTTCATTTTCATGGACCCTCTGCAGTATCTTAAGGTTTTGATTGTTGAGTCCTTGGTTAGATTTGCTCCTAATATTCAATATATTTCCTAATTCCTTTCTTGTCAAGTTAGTCATTAGTGTACAGAAAAATGTTTTTATGTAACTCTGTATTTTGTAATTGTTCTGCAAATGACTACCAGTTTTCAAACATCTGTATTAAAGTAGATTTTCTCTTCAGTTTAGAAACATGTTTCATGATGCCTACAAACTACGTAAACTTACTTCTTTCTGTCCTGTTTTTATCCTTTTAATTTATTTTTTGTTCTGCCTCATGGATCTTGCTGAGAAGTGATGAAATTAGTTTACCTGTGTCCCTTTCCTTTCTATGTTATGGAATATTTTTGAAGATTATTGGTATTAGCTCTTTATTAAAAGTTTGGTAGACATAAGCACTGAAGCCTCTGACTCAGGGCTTTTCTTTGTGGAACAACTTTTATATATACATTTTTTGTTTAATTTTATTTAATCCTTTTTTTAACACTCTAGATTTTATCCCCCTCTGGGTCCAACCTGTGACTGTTCCACATCCCATTCTTTCTCCCGTCCACCCCTGTCACCATGAGCATGTCCCTACACCGCCATACCCTCCACTCCACTAGACCTCTCTACTCCCATTCTCTTGAGGGTTAAGTGCATCGTCTCTCACTGAACCCAGACCCAGTAGTCCTCTCCTGTATATGAGTTGGGAGCCTCATATCAGCTGGTGTAGTGAGAGACTTTTAAATTAATTACTTTTATTCTATTTCCTGACCCTTTGCCTGTAGAGTGCTCCCCACCCACAAAACCTCTCCTGCCTCACCGCTCCAGCATTCCCCTACACTGGGGCATCAAACCTCCACATGACCTCCTCCCCTCCCATTGATGTCAGACAAGGCCGTCCTCTGCTACATATGTGCCAGGGCAGTGGGAACAGCCCATATAGGCTCTTTGGCTGGTGACTCGGTCTCTGGGAGCGCCCAGTGGTATAGGTAACACTTTTGGTCTTTTTATGGGCTTGACATCCTATTCAACTCTTTCAATACTACCTCTAACTCTTCCATAGGTGTCCCCAACCTCAATCCAGTGGTTGTCTGTAAGTATTTACATCTGTCTCATTCAGCTGCTGATAGAGCTTGTCAGAGGACAGCCACGTTAGGTTCCTTACTGGTTTCTGACAGCGAAGGTTTCAGGGGTTGGTGCCTTACTAGCAGATGAATCTCAAATGGGCTCGTCACTGAACAGCCTCTGTCTCCCATGATTTCTTTGTTCCCCTTACAAAGTGGGATAGAAGCATATTCACTTCCTTCTTGTTAAACTTTTGATGGCATGTGGATTGTATCCTGGGTAGTCTGTACTTTTTGGCTAATATCCACATTCAGAGAGAACATACTATGTCCTTTTGGATCTGGGTTACTTCACTTAGAGGTAACCTTAGTTCTTTGGTTCCCTCTATTTGTTTGCAAAATTCATAATGTCCTCGTTTTTAATAGCTGAATAGTATTCCACTGTGAAAATGAACTACATTTTCTGTATCCATTCTTTGGTTGGAGACATCTGGGATGCTTCAGGTTTCTGACTATTACAAATAAGGATCCTCTGAACATGTGAAGCAGGTGTTCTTGTGGTATGGTTGAACATCTTTTGGGCATATGCCCAGGAGCAGTATAGCTGGCTCTTGAGGTAAAACTATTCCCAGTTGTCTGAGTAACTGCCACATTAATTTCCAGAATTGTTCCATCAGGAATGGAGGAGTGTTCCCCTTTCTCCACATACTGGCAAGCATTTGCTGTCACTTCAGTTTTTGACATTATGAATAGTGTAAGGTGGAATCTGGGTCATGGCATTTGATTTGCATTTCCTAATGACTAAGGATGTTGGACATATTTTTAAATGCTCTTTTCTAGGCCACTTGAGATTCCTCAATTGAGAATTCTCTGTATTGCTCTGTAACCCATGATTTAAAGTTGGGTTATTTGGTTTTTGGAGAAATTTTAAATTACTTTTTCAGTCTCCTTCCTGACAATGGGTCCAATTAACTGGTTTCTATTTTTTTGATTCAATACTTGTGGATTTTTCCATCTGTTTTAAATTCAAATCATGCCTTAATGTTATGCCAAATATCATTGGAATATCTTATAATAGGACTTGTTTATCTATAATTTTATTAATTTGTGTTTTGTATCTTTCAAATTTGATTAGTTTGATTAGCGTTTTTCCTTTCAAAGACCTAAAACATCTATCGATTTTTTATTCTTTATTTATTTTTCTTAGATATTTTCTTTATTTACATTTCAAATGATATCCCCTTTCACAGTTTCCCCTCTGGAAAAAAAAAACCATATTCCCTTCCCCCTCCCCATGCTCACCAACCTACTCTCCCCAGCTTCTTGGCCCTGGCATTCCCCTACACTGAGGAATAGAACCTTCACAAAATCAAGAACCTCTCCTCCCATTGATGATCAATTAGGCCATCCTCTGCAACATATGCACTTGGAGCTGAGTCCCACCATGTGTACTTTTTGGTTGGTTGTTTAGTCCCTACCTGAGCTCTGAGGGTACTTGTTAGTTCATGTTATTGTTCCTCCTAAGGGGCTGCAAGCCCCTTCAGCTCATTGAATCCTTTCTCTAGCTCCTTCATTGGGGACCCTGTGCTCAGTCCAATGGATGTCTGTGAATCTCTACTTCTGTATTAGTCGAGCACTGGCAGAGCCTCTCAGGAGACAGCTATATCAGCCTCCTGCACACTAGCACTTGCTGCCTTCCACAATAGTGTCTGAGTTTGGTGACTGAATACGGGAAAGATTCCCAGGTAGGACAGTCTCTGTATTGTCCATCATTCAGTCTCTGTTTCATACTTTGCCTCTGCAAATCCTTCCATGGGTATTTTGCTCCCCCTTCTAAGAAGGATCTTATTGTTCTTTAGTCACTATCCCTTTATTTATTTACAACACTAGTGTTTATTTCTTGTTGCTATCTGCTGCATTTGAATTTGTCTTTGTTTACTTTCCTAGAAACCTGGGATGTTTTGTTATGTTGTTTATATGAGTTATCCCTGCATTTTATTTATTTATTTATTTATTTATTTATTTTTGGTTTTTCAAGACAGGGTTTCTCTGTGTAGCCCTGGCTGTCTTGGAACTTACTCTGTAAACCAGGCTGGCCTCGAACTCAGAAATCCACCTGCCTCTGCCTCCCAAGTGCTGGGATTAAAGGCGTGCACCACCACTACCTGGCTCAATTATGTTTTTTTGTAACTTATGAGAGTATCATAGTTAAATCACCCACTATTTTCTTTCCTGACTCATTAATAATTTTATGAGTTTTGAGTCTTTGTTTTAAAAATTATGAGTCTTAATACTTGGTATATAAATATTAAAAATTGTTCTGTTTTAATATTCTCTTTCTTTGATAATGAGGATGGTTTTATGGAAACAATATATGATTACATACTTTTTAACATATATTTTTGATGCTATTTAGCTATCTATAACTATTATTGAGATGATTTTACAAAATTTTCTTTTATAACTGAATATATTGTACATGTTACTTTATCTCAGTTCTTTCTACTCTGTGGATGTTCATGTTCTTAGAACCTTCTGAAATGCTTGTTAGCTTCTTTTGTTTTTATGTGTTTCAATGTATTTATTGTTGTCTAAAATTCACTCTCCCTCCTTGATGTTCATTTTTTTTATTTTGTTCTATCTGTGATTATGTTTTCTACAGTTTATAAGTTTTAATTGCTTGTATCTGTCATTCCTTAAACCCCTGTTTAGTTCTTATTTTGGGTCTTAATATTATTTTTGAATATTTACTCTATGTATTTTTTTTAATTTCTGATCCAAATTCTTAAAGATTTCTTTGTGTTTCATAATTTCTTGCCTAGGCCCTGGATCAGTTTGCTAGTTAATTGATGTTTAGTTGTATTCTCTATGTTCTCATTGTTCCATATTCAAAGTCGCATTCTGTAAACTTTTTTAGACATTTTCTCATCTCTTTTAGTTTTGTTTCTAGGAATGAAGATGAGAACTTGTGAGGATATTGTTATGTCCTGTTTTCTCATTTGTATTTGGGTGAATCTTTATGGTATTTACTCATGTGTCAGAATTAATATGTTCTCCATCCAGTCTTTAGTTTTTCCATTTTTCTCTTCTTTTTTGTTGTTTTTTACATGTATCTTCCTAGAGAGATGTCTCCACTTGGGTTTGCTTTTACCATTGCTATCCAGGAATCAAGCCAGCTGTAATAACAGAAACAGTGATTTGACCTTAATTCCATGGTCAAGTTACCATAAATAAATTTTCATAGCTCATATTCACACTTGCAAATGCCTTGATAAACTGAGAGTATGGCCCTGATTGGGGAAAATGAAGTTTATAGTTTTTAGAGTTATGAGTGTAAGTAATAATTTTAAAAGGGTTTTTAAGTTATTTAAATTGTGGCACTCTATATGTGTAGCCTGACTTTCCTGGAACTTGCTATGTAAACTAGCTTGGTCTTAAACTCAGACATCTCTCTCTGTCTCCCAAGTGTTGGAATTAAAGGTGTGTACTACCATCCTGGCTAAAGGGAGAATTTAAATAAGAAATAGAAAGAATAAAGTATAAATAAAGAAGAAAATTGTACAGAAGTAAATTCTTATGCCCCATCTTCAATACAAATCCCAAGAATAAACCTGTTGATTCATCCAGTGACCATGGGCTATGGTATTTCTTGATTATGATACATTCTATACAGAAATAGGATATTGTTATGGGAATTGAAAAGACAGGCAGAAAAATTTATTTATGTAAGATAACAAGCTAAAAAAATAACCAAAGGACAAAGATCTAAATAAAAATAAGCATAGAAATAAATTAAACTATGCTATACCTTTTCAGTATTTCATCCTAGATTAGATGAATTTGTGTTTTTCACCCCCCTTGATTGTCTGTGGTTCCAGTTTCTGCAAGCAGGTAGCATAGTGGTCCTTGTCATTGAAATACAGGAGGTTGGTATGCTTTTGTTTGGATCCTCCAATAAGAACCTTGCAAAAAAAAAAAAAAAAAAAACTTTATTTCTGGAGATCATTGATTGCCTTTTCCATGCACATAGCTTTCAACAACTGAGCATCTAAGAGGACATAAAAGGCATTTGTGGTTTTTTTATGGACTGATTCATCAGTTAGTTTGTGGAAGTTTATCAGCCCATGTTCATGCTCCTGATTTATTTCTTTCCCAAGTAATGCAAGGATGTATCTTACAGAACTATTCACTCCAGAACACCATCTTTCATATTCCTGCCTTGATTTCCACAACTTTTTCTGCTTCATTGATTTCTGTCCATGGTTTGTAGGTTCATGAAGGCGTCTCTGTACCCATTCAGCCTCCTTCAACTTTATTGTTGCATTTAACCCATATTGGAGAATGGAGAGCACCTCCATAGAACTAAAACCTGAACCTCCTGGTGTAAGAGGCGTAATCATCAGTACAACTGATGCCGATTAGTTGCTTCTTTAAAGAGTTCTCAATCTTACTTTTAAAATTGTTGTGTTTTTCTTCAGCTATTTCTACTGTAGGAATAAAGCTTTTTGTTTTACATTCTAAGTTTATATTTATCCATATTACTCAATGGCATTTTATAATCATTCATCCTGACTATGGCCATTTTTTTTTCTTATCTTCTCTTACTGGAAGCATGTTTTAGCTCATTTCCATATTCCTCCAGTCTTTGCTTCCTTGATGATAAAATCACCCAAATCTATGTTTTCTTCTGTCAATCCTATTTTTATGCCTGTGATTATAGCAAGTACATATGAAGATGACAAAGCAATAGTTTCATACTAATACCTCTAACTTACATCTACAAAATTATTCTTGAGAAAAAAATTCTTTGTTATATATTCTGTGGATTAGCAGACAAATTGGGAAAATGAAGGAATTTTATTAAGCCTAATATTGAAAAGGTATTTAGTAAAAATATATATCAAAAATAGTAAGAATAACAAATTTTGAATGATTATATTAATATGAGGAAAAGTAAGTTATAAGAACAAGAATAGTTATAAACAATTAATTTTGTTTTAAAATTAAATATAGTCCATTCATTTTCTCTATCCAGAATCTCTTTTGAATGCTTCCTTGCTCTTGTTCAAATTCATGGTCATTTTTTCTTTAATTTTTGATAACTATGCACAGACACATTCATATGCACAACTTTCTCAGTCTTTATAATGTTATGGTATGCCCATGATTTCAGCAAAGGCCACTTTATAATGGATAAGTAATTGGAATGCTCTTCCTCAAGGAAGACTGTTACTTCTGTTCCTAGCATTCTTCAGTTATTTGCCATTCATTTTCTAGGTTTGAAGCTCTGACAACTTTCTCTTTTTGATATTAACATATCTATCAGACTCATCCATATTCAGGTCATATTTCGGATGTCAGGTTGATTACCAATCATGGATGAAGCTTTTCTGATATAAAGGAGAGACAATTTCATGGGACACTCCTGCCTTTCCCTCTTCAACAATGATTCTTGAGCATCAAGTGAGTTTTGTTGTAGATGTAATCAGTAGGAATAAGTATCACAGAATAGTATGTTTTCCTTATATTGAAAACTATTTAGTTCGTTATTGGACAGGTTATTTAACTAAGAAAATATTATAAAATAAATAATATATTATAAATAGAAAATGCACAAAACTTTAAATTTAGCAGAAAATTATAATGGTTTTAATCAATTACTGATAAATCACATAAATAAATTCAGAAAGAATACAAGAGCATGACTTAGAAAGTAAACAAAAATTGACATCTATAAAATGTCTTAAAAATTAACAATAACTTCAGTCTCTTTCTCTCTAACTTCTTATCTCTCTCCACTTGTCCTCCTTTTTTCCCCTCTATTTTTTGTGTTTCAATCTTTTTGAAATTAGATAAGACAAGATGGTTCCAGATAGACTAAAACTGATGATTCCACTCCCTCAGATCTAGAGGATTATATAGGCATGAAGATTTACATATACAGCCATAGAATACAAAATATTAAAACATTATGTAATGTGTTCTCTAAATAAAAAGAATTCAAGTAAAATTGATATGAATATTTTGAATGTCTTAAAGCTTGATCTACTTTTTCCACTGGAACATTAACAATTTCTAACCTGCAAGTGTGAGAAGGTACGATACAAGAGCATCTTACAGATATAATGTACTTCTATTAAACAATACATTTTAAGAGCTTTGCTTATTCTTTGTATAATAAGTAACACTAAGACATTACAGGATGAGATGTTGACAAAAATTATTTGACATATATGATCCCCCATCTACCTGAGAGCAGTCATTTTCTTTTATGAGTTTGTCCATTCCTAGGTTTCAAATACTTCAGTAGCTAAACGTAGATAAACCATATCCACAACACATGGACAGCACTAACTGGACTCAGTTAACCTTGGTCCATTTAAAGGAAATGGATTAAGTTTATAAATCATAGTACAATTTTTTTAAATTAAAATTTAAAAAGTAATATGAATAATATATTTTAAAACACTAATAACATAAGTTTAATTACTTGTATATAAATGACATTTTAAACTATTTATTATGTAGTTAATTAAATCAAAACTTATTTTTAAGTAAAGCTAACAAAAATCAAATTAAATTGAATATTTTGAACATTGTCTTGTATTTAAAAAAGAGTTACCACAGGCCTCAGAAGTAGCAAGGCAGCCAGTGCAGGATCCTTTCTACATCTGTCTACACCTAGGTCGGACTGTGGATTCACAACCCTCTCTGTCCCTTCCCTGGAGGGGAGAGCTTGCCTCCAGGGAGTGCTCCAACCCAGGGACTCAAATGAGATTTCTCTCTGGAGACTTTCTAAGGCAGGACCAGCCAAGAGGCACAGGCCTCAGAAGTGGCAGGGCTGCCCTCTGCACATGGGTCTTACCAGAGGAGAGCTGATCTCCCAGAAGTGCTGACACAGGCTTACAGACCCACAGGAAGAACAAGCTCCAGCCAGAGACAGCAAGAACATCTAACATGAGAGATGAACAGATGGCAAAAGGCAAATGCAAGAATCTTACCAACAGAAACCAAGACTACTTGGCTTCATCAGAAACTAGCACTTCCACCACAGCAAGTCTTGGATATCCCAAAACACCAGAAAAACAAGACTTGGATCTAAAATCTTATCTCACAATGGTGATAGAGGAATTTCAGAAAGGCATGAATAACTCCCTTAAAGAAATATAGGACAAAAAAAATCCTCCTCCTCCTGTGTAATAAGGACACATGCTCCACCATGTTCATAGCAGCCTTGTTTATAATAGCCAGAAACTGGAAACAACTCAGATGTCCCTCAACAGAGGAATGGATACAGAAAGTGTGGTACATCTACACAATGGAGTACTACTCAGCTATTAAAAACAATGAATTTATGAAATTCTTAGGGAAATGGATGGATCTGGAGAGTATCATCCTGAGTGAGGTAACCCAATCACAAAAGAACACACATGGTATGCATTCTCTGATAAGTGGTTATTAGCCCAGAAGTTAGGAATATAGGAAGAACAACTCACAAACCACAAGAAACCTAAGAAGAAGGAAGACCAAAAGGTGGACATTTCATTCCTTCTTAAAAAGGGGAATCAAATACCCACAGAAGGAGTGGCAGAGGTTAACTATGGAGCAGAGACTGAAGGAAGGACAAGCATATAGCTACCTTCTGAGAGGCTCTGACAATACCTGACTAATACAGATGTAGAGGCTCACAGCCATTCATTAAACTGAGTACACGGTCCCCAATGAAGGAGTTAGAGAAAGGTTCTATGGAGCTGAAGGGTTTGCTGCCCCTTAGGACGAACAAGAATTACTAACTAGTACCCTCAGAGCTCCCAGGACCCAACCACCAATCAAGGACTATACAGGGTGGGACTGAATGTTCTGGCAGCATGTGTATAGTAGAGGATTGCAAATTCGATCATCAATAGGAGGAAAGGACCTCGGCCTTGTGAAGGTTTTGTGCCCCAGTGTAGGGGAATGCCAGGGCCAATAAGTGGGAGAGGGTGAGGTGGCAGACATGGGGAGGGGGGAGGCAAAAGGGATTTGTTCTTGTTGTTTTTGTTTGTTTGTTTTTTTGAAGAGGAACCTGGGAAAGGAAAAATTTACATGTAAATAAAGAAAATATCTAATATAAAAAATAAAAAAAAGAAATATAGGAGAAAACAGATAAACAGGTTCAAGCCCTTAAAGAGGAAACACAAAAATCACTTAAAGAATTATAGGAAAGCACAACCAAATAGTTGAAGGATTTGAACAAAGCCATCTAGTATCTAAAAATAGAAGTAGAAACAGTTAAGAAATCACAAAGAGAGACAACCCTGGAGAATCCTAGGAAAGAAGTCAGGCACCATAGATGCAAGCATCACCAAAAGAATATAAGAGATAGAAGAGAGAATCTCGAGTGCAGAATATACCATAGAAAACATTGGCACAGCAGTCAAAGAAAATACGAAATACAAAAAGGTCCTAAACCAAAACATCCACGAAATCCAGGACACAATGAGAAAACCAAACCTAAGGATAATATGTATAGAAGAGAATGAAGACCTCTAACTAAAAGGGCCAGTAAATATCTTCAACAAAATTGTAGAAGAAAAGTTCCCTAACCTAAAGGAAGAGATGCCCATGAACATACAAGAAGCCTACAGAACTCCAAATAGACTGGACCAGAAAAGAAATTCCTCCTGTCACATAATAATTAAAACACCAAATGCACTAAACAAAGAAAGAATTTTAAAAGCAGTGAAGGAAAAAGGTCAAGTAACATATAAAGGCAGGCCTAACAGAATTACAACAGACTATGAAAGCCAGAAGATACTAGGCTGATGTCATACAGAACTTAAGAGAACACAAATGCCAGCCCAGGCTACAGTATCCAGCAAAACTCTCAATTACCATAGAAGGAGAAACCAATGTATTCCATGACAAAACCAAATTTACACAATATATTTCCACAAATCCAGCCCTTCAAAGGGTAATAAATGGAAAACTTCAAAACAAGGAAGGAAACTATATCCTAGAAAAAGTACAAAAGTCATCTTCCAACAAAAGTATAAGAGGATAGCGACATGAAACGAATTCCAACTCTAACAACAAAAATAACAGGAAGCAACAATTACCTTTCCTTAATATCTATTAATATCAATTGACTCAATTCCACAATAGAAAACATAGACTATCAGACTGGGTATGTAAACAGGACCCAACATTTTGTTGCATGCAGGAAACCCACCTCAGTGTCAACAACAGATACTACCTCAGAATAAAAAGCTGGAAAACAATTTTCCAAGTCAATGGTCCCACGAAAGAAGCTGGAGTAGCCATTCTACTATCGAATAAAATCAACTTTCACCCTAAAGTGATCAAAAAAGATAAGGAAGGACACTTCATACTCATGAAAGCTATGATCTACCAAGATGAACTCTCAATTCTGAACCTCTGTGCTCCAAATGCAATGGCATCTACATTTATACAAGAAACTTTACTAAAGCTCAAAGCATACATTGAACCCCACACAATCATAGTGGGAGATTTCAACACCCCATTCTCTGCAATGGACAGATCATGGAAACAGAAACTAAACAAAGACACAGTGAGAATACCAGAAGTTATGAAACAGATGGATTTAATAGATATCTATAGAAGTTTTATCCTAAAACAAAAGGATATACCTTCTTCTCAGCACCTCATGGTAACTTCTCCAAAATCACAAATCAGGCCTCTACACATACAAGAAGATTGAAATAATTCCTTGTATCCTATCAGATCACCATGGACTAAGGCTGCTCCTCAATAACAACATAAACAATAGAATGCCCACATACACATGGAAGCTTAAGAACACTCTACTCAATGATAACTTAGTCAAGGAAGAAATAAAGAAATAAATTAAAGACTTTCTAGAGTTTAATGAAAATGAAGCCACAACATACACAAAATTATGGAGCACAATGAAAGCAGTCATAAAAAGAAAACTAACAGCTTTAGGTGCCTCCAAAAAGAAACTGGAGAGAACATACACCAGCAATTTGACAGCACAGCTGAAAGCTCTAGGACAAAAAGAAACAAATTCACCCAAGAGGAGTCAAAGACAGGAAATAATCAAACTCAGGACTAAAATCAACCAAATAGAAACAAAAAGAACTAAATGAAGAAAAAAAAAACAAACCAGGAGGTAGTTCTTTGAGAAAATCAACAAAATAGATAAGCCCTTAGCTAGACTAACTAGAAGACACAGAGACATTATCCTAATTAATAAGATCAGAAATGAAAAAGGAAGCATAACAACAGACACTGGAAATCCAAAAAGTCGTGAGGTCTTAATCCAAAAGCCTATACTCAACAAAATGGAAAACATGGATGTAATGGACAATTGTCTAGACAGATACCAGATACCAAAGTTAAATCAAGATCAGATCAACGATCTAAACAATCTCATATCTGCTAATGAAATAGAAACAGTCATTAATAGTCTCCCAATCAATAAAAGCCCAGGACCAGATGGGTTTACTGCAGAGTTTTATCAGACCTTCAAAGAAGACCTAATACCAATACTCCTCAAACCTTTCCCCAAAATAGAAACATAAGGTACTCTACCCAATTCATTCTATGAAGCTACAATTACTCCTATACCTAAACCACACAAAGACTTAACAAAGAAAGGAAACTTTAGATTAATTTCCCTTATGAATATCGATACAAAAATACTCATTAAAATCTTGGAAACCGAATCCTACAAGACATCAAAATGATCATCCATCATGATCAAGTAGGCTTCATCCCAGGGATTCAGAGATGGTTCAATATATGGAAATCCATCAACATAATTCGCTATAGAAACAAACTCTAAGAAAAAAAAACATATGATTATCTCATTAGATGCTGAGAAAGCAGTTAACAAAATCCAACATCCCTTCATGATAAAAGTCTTGGAAAGATCAAGAATTCAAGGCCCATACCTAAACATAGTAAAAGCAATATAGAGCAAACCAGTGGGCAACATCAAACTAAATGGAGAGAAACTTGAAGCAATCCCACTAAAATCAGGAACTAGACAAGGCTGCCCACTCTCTCCCTACCAATTCAATATTGTACTTGAAGTCCTAGCTAGAGGAATTAGACAACAAAAGGAGATCAAAGTGATACAAATTGGAAAGGAAGAAGTCAAAATATCACTATTTGATGATATGATTGCATACTTAAGTGACCTCAAAAATTCCACCAGAGAGCTCCTAAACATGATAAATAACTTCAGCAAAGTAGCTGGATATAAAATTAACTCAAGCAAATTGGTGGCCTTCCTCTATACAAAGGATAAACAGGCTGAGAAAGAAATTAGGGAAACAACACCCTGCACAATAGTCACAAATAATATAAAGTACCTTGGTGTGACTCTAACTAAGCAAGTAAAATATCTGCTTGACAAAAATTCAAGTTTCTGAAGAAGAAAATTGAAGATCTCAGAAGATGGAAAGATCTCCCATGCTTGTGGATTGTCAGGATTAATATAGTAAAAATGGACATCTTGCTGAAAGCAATGTACAGATTCAATGCAATCCCCATCAAAATTCCAACTCAATTCTTCTCAGACATAGAAAGAGCAATTTGCAAATTCATCTGGAATAACACAAAACACAGGATAGCCAAAACTATTCTCAAAAATAAAAGGAACCTCTGGTGGAATCACCACCTCAGACCTTAAGCTGTACTTCAATCCAATGCTCAGCTGTGGATATCTGCATTTGTCTTAATCAGCTGCTGAGTAGAATGTCTCAGAGAACAGCCATTCTAGGCTCCAATCTGATAGCACAACATAGCATCAGTAATAGTTTCTGGGGTTGGTGCATGCCCATGGAATGGATTCCAAGTTGGGCAGGTCACTGTTCAGCCATTCCTTCATTCTCTGCTCCATTTTTGTCTCTGCATTTCCTTTATACAGCAAAAATTTTCAGTCATAGATTTTTATAGAGGGGATCATATCCCCATCCTTCCTTTGGGAGTCCTGCCTAGATACTATAGATGATACCTTCAGTTCTATATCCCTACTGTTAGATACTTTTGCCAAGGTCACCTGCATTGAGTCCTGGGACCCTCCATGATCCCAGGTCTCTGGAAAGTTATAGAGATTCCACCTACCTCAACCCTTGGCCACTGCATATTTCCATTCATTCTCCTGTCCCTTTGGGCTTCTCTCTTGTCTCTTTCCATACCTGATCTTGCCCCTCTATTCTCCCTGCCATCTCTTCTGCCACCCAGTTCCCTCCTTTTCTTTGCCTCCCATGACTATTTTGTTCCCACTTCTAAGTGGGCTTAAGCATACTCACATGGACCTTCCTTCTTTTTTAACTTCTTCGGCTCTATGGGGTGTATCCTGGGGATTTCTTACCAAATAAAACAATATTGAGAAGACTGCCATCAAAGTAAAAAGTTGACTACAGAGAGTAATGTAGTAAGTTTTAGGTACTCACTTTCTAATAGTAAATATCATTAAATATGGAAAAGTATTTATAACATATAAAATGGTTCAAGACATCCATAAGTAGCCACAGCCATAATTATAGAAAAATGACAAACCCTACTTAGATTACAAAATTGATTTGCTATAAAAGCTCCCTTTTTATTTTCCAAACATAGTACAATGCATAGTTTGAGAGGATAAAGGGAAGTAAGCTGATGACCTTTGGACATAATAAAAATAATGACTTTTGAAATATAGGTGGAAAGTTATTGAATCTTTAGTTAAATTGAGCTTGGGCTGTTATCCAAATCTTCTATTCCCCCTTAATGAATTATTCTTTAAAAATTGACTCTGAAAATAAAGTTTATTAACAGGTACTTTTTATAATATTAACTTAGGTGTTTGGAATAAATGACACATTTAGAGTATAAGTACAAACATCAATCATCCATGTAGAGAAGACAAATTATGTTCATCATGCACATTGAGCAAATGGAAGGTTGAAAATGGTATTAGAACTATCTTTTTTAAAAATGCTTCATGATTTAACTCAAAATATATAATTTTAGAATACTATAGGGAACTCATCAAACATATGTTGAACATAGAATGAAATATCTTAGTGGTATTAAAATTAGCATGACAATAGAAGATAAATCCACATTGTGTGCTTTTCTTGGTAATTTGGATTGAACTACATTAAGTAAAATTTGGATCTCTTTCCATCTGACATTGATTAAAGTATTAGGACACATTTTTATAGTCTATGATTTGGGGAAAATGAAATATCCCAATTTTACCATTAGAACTATTGATATTTCATTAAAATATTGTCACTTTTAAAATTCATATAATCACTATAGCCATATCTGCTTGACTCT
Organism: Montemys delectorum; assembly: GCA_019843815.1. NCBI lineage: Eukaryota > Metazoa > Chordata > Mammalia > Rodentia > Muridae > Montemys > Montemys delectorum. Next base: position 30,758 of record JADRCD010218311.1, on the reverse strand, counting down.
TTATCCTTTTAACTTTCATTCTCTTGACCACCTAGACAATTCCCTAAAATAGTCACTAGGAAAAATATGAGAATAATGTTTTGGGAGTTAGCTGTGGTTCATTGAAGAAAGCAAACACAGCTCAGACCAAGAAATGAAACCCTGGGAAAATTATCATGCCAATTTATTACTACCCTAAGTAGGCTCTTTTACCTGTTCACACTCTTACACAATCACATTTCCCTCTTTCATATGCTAGACTATGAATTTCTTCACGATTGGAGCTTTTTATCAGCTTCTGAATCTTGTAACAAGTTATTATATATCAAAATAATTTTAGGAATGCATAACCATAATGAACAACACATTTCCAAAAAACTATGTGGAATTTTTTGATCTTGAAACTCAAGTGAAAATTGTAATTATTGAGATAATAGAAAACAGGAGGTAGGAAAAACAAATAAATGGCATATTTTTGACTAACTTTAATAGGATATGAGAATAGAACAATGAGAGAGAGAGACCAGTGACTAATGTGATGAGGCACAGATGTGTGATGCATATCAATCTCTGTCAACAAAGAATCCTGGAACTCTGGATAAGAAAGTGAAAAGAAAGAATGTAACATGATGGGAAGTTGAACTGTAACAAGACGCCTTCTGCATACAACATGGCTGATACAGGACTGTGGGTGTCTATATAAGAGCACACACAAGATCAAGCCTGCCAAAATCCAGCATGGGAAGGGGAAGGTCTCAAGTGTTCCTACCTCCAGCTATGATGAAACTGGCAGTTGATGGCTCCTAGTTGTTATTTTTCAATGGGGATGTGGCTGCTAGTAAGTTATCTATTCCCCTTTTGTGATCCTCCAATATGAATTCCTACAAACTTACCATTGACTGTGCTTATGGGTATAATATAATAATAAAAACAAATTGGTATAAAGTTGATATGAATAGGGACTTGTGCAACTGAGTAGGAGTTGGTGAGTATAGTGTCATCTAATGAGAAAACATGAACACATTTGAAAATTTCAAAGAATATAAAAGTGTCCCTTTTACATGTTTTATTTCTGTATTAATTATAAGATTGTAAGTAAAAGATAGCTTTGCTCATATCACTAGACTTTATTATGTTCTTCTGTTCAGTTTAGATTGTGAAAAGTTTACTAAAACATTGTAAGAGCTTCTGTGCTTTGGATTTATATACCATTCCATGTTTAGAAAATATCAAAAGCAAAATGTTTATATAGAGAGTTGAATGACTAAGTGAACCAGTATTCAAACTCTGTCTTAAAGTTTCTACACCTCTAATTTTATTTTCAGAATCTTCCTCCAGTACTCTTTCTTTCCTACTTTTGGAAAATTTCAATGTTAATCATTTTTCATCTGTTTATAGTATTTATCTCAGTAATTTTAATGATGTTATAACACTCATAAGATTGTCTATCAAATTTGGTATGGCCTACATGGTTCAAAACTATTCATCTAACATTTATAGTGTACAGTTCTCAAACGAAACTAATGTCCTTTGATATGAATCGTATGTCTTGCTAGACAATTACTTTTCTTGAAATCACACCAGGGCATGTTTTATTGCATTCAATATTTACTTAGAAATATAATTGGAAATGTATTTTCTAGACAAAAAAAGAAACATATATGGGGTGTAGTCCTGGCTATTGCAGAGATCCCAGGCTATGGAAGCACTGGCTGCACTGATCTGTTAGTGTTTTTATGTTTGAATTGCATGTTTAGATTTTCAGAATGCAGTCAATGGCTGCATGGTGTTCCAGAGACACAGGGGCAAAGCAGTGCTGCTTTAAGAAGAAGTCTGAAAGTATTAAGAAGAGCACTGCAGGCTCTCTTCTTAATACATCTTCTGTACTTAGATCAATATGTTCTTTAAGGAAACTTAAAGACACCAGGATCGTTCCTCATTCTACTGTCATTTTAATTTGTACTATTAAAACACTTTATTATTCTCTCACAGGCTTCATTGACTATGTTCATTTTCATTTGCTTCAAATCTGTTGTTCAGTTTTGATGTGAATTGTTTTCAACAAATATTTTTTGTAAGTCTCTTAATCAAGACTGTATTCAGGTTTGAAGAGATGTTACAAAAATTCTACAAACAAGTTTTATGCATTGACTGTATACTATATTCAGAATATATCAATGTATCAAAATGAAAAGAAAGAGTGGAGATATCAATACTTCATGTATTTGCTCTATCAACATTTATATTATTATGGGATTCTCATACAGTTTGATATGTATATACTAATATATAGTACTATAAGATTAGCACTGAAGTTGAGTAACCAAATAATATATTGTATGCTCTATGTACATTTACATTCTATGTTTAGTTGATATACCTGGTTGGCAAATTTTGAGGCTACATGTTAGGTAGTCTATTTTTGTATGGAAGAGTTTCAAGCATGTATATGCATATTTGTATGTATATAAGAATACATGTGAATGTGCATGCATGTGGATGTGCAAAACAGTGTCTGAGGGGAACTGAGGTAGATATCAGCTACTTTTCTTCATGACTTTCTGCCTTATATACTATAAAAGAAAAACTATTTGGAAACTAGAGCTTAACATTTGATGTAGTCTGACTAGCTAACTTATTTCATGAGTTACTTCTCCCCAATTCTATTGTGTTGGGATTATATGTGAGCTAGCATACTCACATGGCTCTTTCCAGAATACTATGGATATGAACTCTGGTCTTCTCACTTGCACAGAAAGTGATTTCTATTAATTACAATAGACTTTTGGTAAACTCTATTTTGATTGCATCCATCTTCTTTTTCTCTTGCTGCTGTTTTTTTTTTTTTTTCATGTAAATCTATCAAGTCCACTTTGAGCTTACTATTCCTGTGCCATGGGCTTGTGGTGTATTGTGATCAACCTTTCAGCTACTACAACATTAAGAAAAACTAAGCATTATGAAAAACTGACTCTTAATCTCCTATCTGTTATTAAATATTCATAGCTCACTTAGTTATTTCTGGTATGAGTAAAAAGTGGTAAGGCCATGATGAAAACGTGTGGATTTTCTCAAATAACAGTGACAAGATTTTCTATATGATCTAATATACCACAATTGGATATATGCACAGCAAATTCTGTACCCTACAGTAGAGACACTAATTAGTTAGAACTGGTCTAGTCATAAGATCAAGAAAATAGCAATAGCCTAGATATTCACCAACTAATAAATAGATAATAAAATGTTGAGATATTTATACAACAGAAAGTAATCTAGCTGTTATTAAAAATGGAATTATAAAGGTTGCTCCAAATTAGGTGGAACTGAAAATAATCACATTGAATTAGGTAACCAAGAGCAAGAGACATAAATATCAAATATGTAGATGTTATTTTTGAATGTTTAGTATGTGTGCACCATTTGAGATAGCTGTACAGATTAAGAATCTCCTAATGGTACATAGTAAGAAGCTGGTTTTTTTTCTAGGAAGTGGACATAGATACAGAGATACAAAGTGGAGAAAGAAAATAATCGGACCAGAAGAAATAAATGGGTTAAAGATAGGAGTCTAAAGGTATAAGAGAGAATAGAGAGAGATATTAATAGTAAACCAGTTTTTTAAAAAAGTCATCCAGGGACTGGAGAGATGGCTCAGCCTTTAAAGGCTAAGCTCACAACCAAAAAAAGCCATCCAGAAATTTATATAGAAGCTTCCTGAAAGTCATCAATATATGCATATAAACAGAATTTTGTGGAGCTACCCAAGAATGGGATAAATTCTCCAACTATACAACACATGCTACCAATAGAAAGTAGGAATACAGGAATGTATCACCTCTTTTTGTTAGTAAAACTCCCTAGTCCCCAAATATTACAAGGTATTTTTAAGCACTAGGTTACTCTTAAGAACTTGAAGATAAGACCCTAATATTGAAGATAGCACAAATGTGAGTAACAGACTATGAAGAAATCAATCTGGTACTCTTTAGAAAGCTTCTCCCCCATTAATAGTTCTAGAAGGTACTTTGCATGCTATGTAATACAAGAGGTTATCCTTAATCTCACTGAGCAGTGAGATTAAGCAGTGTGCCTTCCAAAAAATGACTACCTGAAAATAATAGTACAATAATGATATGAATATTAGGGGAGTCATCAATTATTGTTCAATAACATTTGATCAATAGAATATACCCAACAAATGTAACTGATATGGGGCAAAGAACCTATGGTTAGACAGGTGAAAATTCATTGGAAGAGCTAAATAGACATAATATTAAACCAGCTACTAATTATTTGCCAATATAGACACAGATTAGCACACCTTTCAAAACGAAAAAAAGATTCTACTTGCACTAGCAATATTTTCAAAGAGAGTCTCAACTAGTGAATCTGCAAAAAACCTGGCACTACAGAGTGCTCAGACCATACAACAGTCCTTCCATTAATACTTAAAGTCTTCAAGCACATGGACACAGGGGAAATTTCCTGAACAGAATACCAATATCTTATGCTCTATGATCAAGAATTGCCAAGTGGAACTTCACAAAATTGTGAAGCTTCTGTAAGGCAAAAACACTGTCAATAGGATGAAATGGAAACCAACAACTTGAGAAAAGATCTTTATCAATCCTATATCTGATAGAGGGCTAATATCCAATATATACAAAGAACTCAAGAAGTTAGACTCCAGAGAACCAAATAACCCTATTAAAAATGTGGTACAGAGCCAAACAAAGAATTCTCAACAGAGGAATATCGAATGCGTGAGAAGCATAAAGAAATGTTCAACATCTTTAGTCATTGGGGAAATGCAAATCAAAACAACACTGAGATTACATTTCACACCAGTCAAAATGGGTAAGATCAAAAACTCAGATGACAGTAGATGCTGGCAACGTTGTGGAGAAAGAACACTACTTCATTGCTGGTGCTACTGGAAGCTGGTACAACCACTCTGGAAATCAGTTTGGCAGTCCCTCAGGAAATTGGACTAGTAGTCCCTGAGGACCCAGCTATAATCCTGGGTATATACCCAGAAGTTGCTCCAGCATGTAATAAGGACAAATGCTCCACTATGTTCATAGCAGCCTTATTTATAATAGCCAGAAGCTGGAAATAACCCAGATGTCCTGCAACAGAGGAATGGATACAGAAAATGTGTTACATTTACACAATGGAGTACTACTCAACTATTAAAAACTATGAATTTATGAAATTCTTAACGAAATAGATGGATCTATAGAGTATCATCCTGCGTGAGGTAACCCAATCACAAAAGAACACATATGGTATGCACTCAATGATAAGTGCATATTAGCCCAGAAGCTCATAATACCCAAGATACAATCCACAAACACCATGAAACTCAAGAAGAAGGAAGACCTAAGTGTGGATACTTTGATAGGAACAAAATACCCATGTAAGAAGTTGCAGTGGCAAAGTATGGAGCAGAGACTGAAGGAAAGACAATCCAGAGACTGCCCTACCTGCAAAACCTTCCCATATACAATCAGTAAACCCAGACACTATTGTGGATGCCAGCAAGTTCCGGCTGACAGGAGCCTGTTATTGGTGTCTCCTGAGAGGCTTTGACACTGCCCAACTAAAAAAGAAGTAGAGACTCACAGACATCCATTGGACTGAGCACAGGGTCCCCAATGAAGGAGCTAGAGAAAGGATTCAATGAGCTGAAGGGGCTTGCAACCCTTAAGAGGAACAGCAATATGAACTAACTAGTACCCTCAGAGCTCCCAGGGACTAAACCACCAACCAAAGAGTACACATGGTGGGACTAATGGCTCCAGTAGTATATGTAGCAGAGGAAGGCCTAGTCAATCATCAATGGGAGGAGAGACCCTTGGTCCTGTGAAGGCTCAATGCCCCAGTGTAGAGGAGTGCCAAGGCCAGGAAGTGAGAGAAGGTGATTTGGTGAGCAGAGGGAGGGAGGAGGGAATATGGGTTTTTATTTGTGGGGGGGGCAAAACCGGGAAAGGGGATATCATTTGAAATGTAAATAAAGAAAATATCTAATGTTAAAAAATGAATAGAAGAGTTGATTTATTTTAAACAAAACATAAAATAAAACATCTTCCAAAAAAAAAAAAAAGACTCAAAGGTATAAAGATGAACGGGCAGGAGGTGGGAAATGGCTTCAAGCAAACTGTTTTCTGGAAACTACAGGACAGTTTCATATACGCAACTATGACAACATGAACAAGACCTGCACATATGGAGTGCAAAAAATTAATTAAAAAATATGTTACCCTCTCTTGTTGGCTAAAATTAATTATTGCTGAATGTGTAATTTATGTACTGATATAAAAAATTAAATTAAATTTTAAGATGTTATTGATTTTCTATTTTAAATAAAAACGTCTTTTATTCACATTTTCTTAGATCTCAGTTTTGTTTTGTTTGTTTGTTTGTAGAGGATGTTGTTCCAGCATCTCACTGTAGAGAATATTTTACAATTTATCTTCATGTGTACTGAGGAATTTCTTAAATTTGAGTTTGTTAGATTTCACTTTTCTTTAATTAGATGAGCAGACAGATATAGATTGTAGAATAAAGGATTTGTTTTGATATCTTCAGGGCTCTTTGTTATCTGTGGAATGCTCATATCTGTTTATCTGCCCTTTCCTCTCCAGTGGTAGGAAATATTTTCACAAGCAGTTGCCTAACTGCTCAACTTTTCTCTGTCAACAAACACACATTCACACACACACACACACACACACACACACACACACATCACACTGTTGTTAGAATTATTAATTATTACATCCATGAAACTAAGAAACTTTGTCAATGAAATTACAGTGATCATACATAGACTATTATATTTGTTATTGTCCTTTAGGCGCATTTGCAAGGCTAGCTCTGCCAGAACACTTGTCCTACTCTCTGCATGGATGGTTTTGTGTAAAGTTAGACCTTTCCTTATACTTCACATTCTATTCTGACATCCTCTAAAATTATCCAATCTTTCTTATGCAAGGGTAAACGTTTTGAAAATTACATAATGTCATGAATATATCCTTAAAATATTCAAAATATTTTCAGTCACAAGAAACCCGGAGTACTTCTGCTATTCAACCTCCTTGTGTCCATTAACTTCAAGCAAAATGGCCTTTTTTTAATGACTGCATTTATGATTCATTTATCCACATCTTGTTCTGGCTTGATAGCTTACTTAGTTTTGTTGTCAAATAACATTTCATTGTATGTTTTTGCCAATGTTTCATTTATTCATGTCTTGAGAGCAATCTTACTTCTGTGTTTTGACTATTATAAATTAACCTACTAAAAACACTTTCTTGATAGTGTTCATGGGAACATGTTATTTTATCATTTCAGTAAATAATTAAGGATGGAGTTGATGCCTTACGTGGAATGTATATGCTCAACTTTGTATGAAATTGTGTAACATATTATATTTCTGTATGTTTTTGCATTCTGCCAATAATGGAATATAATTGGGTCTGTTCTGTGTCTTAGTTGGCAATTGCTTGCCTGCTTGACTCTGTACTTTAAACCATCCTCAATCTCTCAATCTAGTTTTATTCTGTGCCAAAGCCAAATGTGGCAGAGCTTTAATTCATCTGCTCATCTATGATATGAACTTTTTGTTTATGTACGTTTTAAGAATATATCTTTCAAAAATGCTTCTTTTTGTCCTTGAAATGCCTTTGTATATCTCCAGCTCACATCATTAATAATTATATTTTTAAATTATTTTCCAAGTATGCAACTAATTTTTACATTCCCCTAGTACTATGTGTCTTGTAGTACAGAGGTCATTAATAAAATTAAAGGCACAATTAAAGGCACTTTTTCATTCACAGTGAATGTGGTGTTTTACATAAAAAACTATTAGTAAATACAGTACCCATTGTTTCTTTGTCTAGAAATATTCTGCTTCTTTGCTCATATAATTAACTTATTAATACAGTTTTAGTGGGGTTGGTGAGATGGCTCTGTAGGTAAGAGCACTGACTACTCTTCCAGAGGTCCTGAGTTCAATTACCAGCAAACACATCGTGGCTCACAAGCATCTATAATTGGATCTAATGCCCTCTTCTGGTGTGTCTGAAGATAGTTACAGTGTACTCATACACATAAATAAAATATATTAAAAAATACATCTTTAGTTATTTTGTGAGACATATAGATGTTCTCACATATGTAGAACATGGCTTTCTAGCCTTTTATCTGTTATAAACTCTGTTTTTTTTCCCCTGAATAACTGATCTTGTCACAGATGAATTATTTTTTGCACTGATTCCATCTCTAATTTCTTCATTCTGATCCATAGATATATGTGTTTTTTTCTCTTACAAACAGCATTATGTGTTCAGTGCTTTAGCTTTATAGCAAGTCTTAAATCAGGATAGATATACAATTTATCCTCCTCATTCCAAAAATATTTCTATTATACAATGATTTTCAGGAAATTCAGATAAAATTATATTCACAATAAATACAGAATTATATTTTCAATATTTCTTAAATACTTTGATGAGATTTTGGGGAAATGTATCAACTTTAGGTATCAAGTAAGCAAATTTGCCATCTTACCAGTATTTATCCCTAAAAATCCATAAACAGATAAACAATCTCTCTGTTTCTGCTGAGACAGAATCTCACTTTCTAGCCTAAGCTGGTCCAGAACACCCTATGTTGTCCAAGCAGATCTCAAACGTATAATGATCCCTCTGCCTCAGTCTCAGAAGTGATGAGAACTGCAGAAGCTAATTCTCAGCTGAGTCAGTAGTTTTTAAAGTCTCTTTCTTTATGTTCTTGAACAGTCTGTAGAAAATTGACATTTACTACTTACATGACTTGTACTCTTTATTGAAATCAGCCTTGTAACTTTTTGTTTCCAGAAAGTACTATCATTTCAGTTTATTTAATTATGTGTTTCTCTTTTGATAAATGTTAGTGTATTATCTGAGTTTGGTGTACTACTACTCTGACAGAATGAGACATAAAATATTCTCACCTTCCCATTTCTGCCTCATTTTTCTTTTTTCTTTTCCTTATCTAAAAGTATATATGAAAGATGGACATTAGATTTCTTTAATATTGATATCATTTAGAAGGAAATTCCTTAAAATCACTGAGGACTGGGTTTTGTTGTTGTTATTGGGGGGCAAGATTTACCATGTAATTCCAATTCTTTACTTACTAAAGAAGTATTCAGTTTTTCTATTCTTCTTGAATGGAAGTCAGTATCTTGCACATTTATAGAAATATGCCCAAATAGTATAGCCCATAGCCATTTGATATATAATTGCTCACAATATTCTCTTAATTCCTTTTCTTGATATTGCTAATTGTTAATGTTTGGCTGCAAATACTGATTCGATTCCTGTTCTTGCATTTGAGTATGTCTGTGTGATTTTGAAGCTGAGTAACATGATCCTGATACAGTCATGAGACCATGCTTTATGAATTAGGGTAAAGATGATGATCAGATATACTGGTAGTCCTCTGGACTCCATTTTCAAATTCTGTCTCAGGCCTTGGCCTGTCTGCCCTGAGACTGGCTCCTGTTTCTATGTTCTTCTGCAGATCCATCCTCTGACAAGTTTCTATCTAGCTGAACACTGAGTATTCTTGAAGAACTTTTTTCCAAAGCTTCAAGGCATTCTATTGGACAACTTTCAGCATATAATTGTACAGCACCTCCTGTTAGCTTCCAAAGAATATATTTCTATCAGAATCTAGAGATGGTCTTCTGATATTGTGAATATTGTGTCTTCCTGGTTCTCCAGGCAAATAATGAAAAGGTTTTCTACAGAACCCATATATTGATATCATAAACAATTCTTGTTCTCCTTTCTCATTGCTCCTTTTTTCCTTTGAAATGTCCATTACTGGGACTATGAAGCTGATAAAGCTAGGCTCGACCTCATAAACATGGCTATAGTTACTCCCACTCATTAAGAATGGCAGCTCCCAGATCATCCCAACCCCCCCAGCATAGAGGGACTATTTTTCTTCTTCTATAGTTTTACTTTGCTATTGGAAGGTAAATTTTCAGTCACCCTCCACCAGTTTTGAGATCTAATTTTACATTTTGTCCAGTTTGTTGTCTGGGTATTCTACCACTTTATATTTTGGATATTTTAATAATGTCAAACAACTACTAAATTATTTCTCTCATTTTCCCATTGCCTAGGTCACTATCTCCACTTTATTTTCTTATTTATCTTCCATCTGATTGTTTTTAATTGACTTGTTCTTTTTTTACATTTCCTAAGTTGGAAAGTTATGTTTATTAAGATAAGATACTATCATAATTGTGATTTATTTTGCTGTGATAAAATACCATGACCAAATGTAACATGTGGAAGAAGGTGTTTATTTGAGCTTATAGTTCCAGAGTGTTGTCCATCACTGTGGGAAATATGGGAAGGAACTCAAAGAGGACAAGTACCTGGGCAGAGCTGATGTACAGGGAATTAAGAAGTACTATTTACTTACTGTCTTTCCTCCTGTCACTAGTGAAACATGCTTTCTTCTAACACTCAAAACCATCTGTGCAGAATAGATGCCACTCACAGTGTTCTTAGCACTTTTACATTAATCAAGTAATAAAATGTACCAATGACTTAGTAATGGGCCAATCTGATGGGAACATTTTCTTACGTAAGGTTCCCTATTCCAAAATTACTATGCTTGTATCAAGCTGTCATAAAACTAGCCCATCCATGGGAGTGGAAAAAACATGCCAAGGAAAAGAATGGGGCAAGGAGTCATATGTGAGATGAGAGGAGGGTATTTGATGAGAAGGCACAAGAAGAGGAGGTAGAGAAAGAAACACACTTCTCCTTGGAAATACAAAGTAACTTCTTTTTCATTATCTAATATGATTTTTTAAAGATAATTAGGTTTCTGATTTGATAGCATTTGCTTGACTTTTAATGCACGTTGTTGCTACATTGCCTAAGCTCATTTCCAACTCTTGGGATGAAGTTTTCCTTGTGATCCAATGTTTGCAGTAGTCAGTCCTAAATGAATGTGCCACTATGCCTGGCTACAGACCAATATTTTTCTTTTAGCACAGTGTTAATTAATAAATATTATCAACGTTTGTGGATGTACCACATTTCTTTATCATTTATGAGACCATACCATGAATTTATTTCATTCATTTAGTTTCTAAAGATACTTATGAGCAATTATTTGAGTACATTTTTATCTTATTTTGGGTCTAATTGTGTATGAAATTAATAACCTGTATAATACTGTTCATTTTATTGAGTAAAATCCTTTTTAAAATCTAATGATTAAAGTGTTTTTATTTTAGATGTCAATATGTGCTGTTTCTAAGTAAACCACTTTCGCATTAACACATTCCAAACATTTAGTTCTCACGATAACCTAGTATTTGATTATTTAGTTTTAATTTAAAACACTTTCAGCCATTCCATCATTATACCCTAACCATTTTATAGTGTCTGTTCCATACCTACATGTTTCTAACAGTGTTTGTTCTATTTTTTCATGTGCAATGATACCTTTAACAAATGCAGAAATTTAAAAAAAAATAGAGGCTGAAATGTTTATAAACTTCTGTAACTCTGGCAGGAAGGTAAGCATTAAAGGTAAGTTTTATTCCTGTAGCTAACTTCAGTTTCTATATGTTAGTAAAGATCCATACTGCTTCATCACTGGTCCCGCAGCAAAGGAAATCTTTGCAATAAAAGGCTATTGATTTTTGTACTTTGGACATCGTTTACTCAAGTCCATTCTATGTGTTAGCACTACAAGACATAAGGCAACTTGGAGAGATGTATGGACATTTCCAGATAAATCACACATCTAAGTCTAGACACAAGATTAAGGTTTGAAAAACTGTAATAGCTAAGACAAATGCCAATTTAGCTAGTTCAGAAAAATGATTTCTTTTTAAAATGAGCATCAGTGAAAACTTTGTACAAATTAACTAAAGTTGACACATCTTTGAAAGATTTACAACTTATCTTTTTTTCTCTTTTCTTTTTATCCAAAGAGTCACTTTATTGGAAGGATTTATAAAAGAACCAGCAGGCTTCAGTTAAGAGTTTGTTGATTGATTTTGAATGTGCTGTAGTAACATTACTGACTACTTAAGGGTGATACACCACAGGAAACATTATTAAGATGGCTTAACTCTGTTGGTGTTTTACGTGAGTATTTATATGCATCCATCTTTATATATTTCTAGAGCTGAGTAATAGTGTGATACAATTTAGTTATTATAGTGTTCATGAAATTTTCATTGAAGCCAAGTGGTAATAAAATACCTATACTTAGAATCATTTATGTGTTTTTAGATGGCCACTCCAAACTTGTACTTAAAGCAGAGGTTTGTTGAAACCTTTACTCCTTTTAATTCTTCATATAATAACCTTTTTAAATTGCAAACACACAGCTCATACAACAATGCTATCAAATTATGCTTCATATTCAATAACGTAATGTCTAAGTTTAGTCATCTATGATATAGAACTGATAATATTCTGACTTTATTTTGCTACCTATATTTTAATAAAGAGTAAAGTATAAGTCAATTTTAATACTAATTTCTTTTTTAGTTAATTATTTATATTTCTCACTTTACATCACTGGCCTACAAACCTTCTGTCTGACCCTCCCCTTCTCCTATGAGAGGGTTTACAGCAACCTAGGTATCCTTCTACCATGGCACATCAAGTTCTGTGGGGCTAGGCACATCTTATACAACTGAGACCTGACAAGACAGTTCAGGTAGAAGAACGTACACCACAAACAGGCAACAGCTCAGGGATAGCCTTTACTCCAGTGGTTCAGGATCCAGAAAAAGATCAAAGTATACATCTGCTACATATATGTGGGGAGGCCTAGGTCCAGCATATGTATGCTGATTGGTTGTTGGTTCACTCTCTAAGAGCCCCAAGTGTCTAGGATAGTTGATTCTGTTGGTCTTTCTGTGGAGTTTCTAACATGCAATCCACCCCTCTATTCTTCCATAAGAGCCCCCAAGTTCCATCCAATATTTGGCTGTGGGTGTCTGCATCTGTCTGAGTCAGTTCCTGGGTAGAGCCTTTCAGAGAAGAGCCATGATATATTCCTGTCTGCAAGCATAATAGAGTATCATCAGTAATATCAAGGAATGGTGCTTGCCCATAGTATGGGTCTCAAGTTGGGCCAGTTATTGATTGGCCCTTTCTTCAGTCTCTGCTTCATCTCATGTTCCTTCATTTTTGGTAGAGAGGATAAATTTTGGATCAAAAGTTTTGGGACTGGATTGTTCTCCTTATCACTCCCCTAGCATTCTTTTCTGGCTATAGGAGGCATTTTCAGGTTCTATATCAATGCTATTACTCATAGCTATGGTGACCTCTGTGGAGCACTGGCCACCTCCTTTTCCAGGTCTCTGATATGTCCTGGAGATGCCTCTCAGCCCAATAAGATGTAGATTTCCATTCTTTCCCATGGCCATCTGGCCATTTCACATGTCCCTCCCCATATCTGACACAGAACAACCCAATCCCCTTCCCATCCTGTCTCTCACACAGTTCCCTCCCTCCATCAGCCTATTATCACCATTTTCCCCCTCTATGTGAGATTCAAGCACCATTGTTTGCCTTCCTTTTTGCTCAGCTTCTTTGGGTTTGTGGAGTATAACATGGGTATCCTGAAGTATATGACTACTATCCACTTACAACTGAGTACATACTATACATGTCTGTTTACATCTGGATTACCTCACTCAGGATGATATTCCCAGGATATATCCATTTGATTACAAAATTCATGATGCTTGTGTTTCATTTTGTAGATTTATCACATTTTTCTTTATCTGTTCTTCAATTGAGGAACATCTAGGTTGTGTCCAGTTTCTGGCTATTACAAATAAGTTTCTATGAACATAGTTGTGGCCATGTACTTGTGATATGATGGACTACCTTTTGCGTGCATGATCAGGAGCAATATAGCTGGTTCTTGAAGTAGACCTATTCCCAGTTTTCTGAGAAACTGCTTAATTGACTTTCAAATTACAGTGATTGTACATGTTAGTGATTGTAGAATTAGTGAGTGTACAAATTTTCACTCCCACCAGCAATAGAGTAGTATTCTCCTTGTTCCACATCCTTGCCAGCATGTACTATCACTTATGGTTTTGATCTTAGTCATTCTGATAGGTATAAGATAGAATCTGAGAGTTATGTGATTTGCATTTCCATGATGACTAAGAATTTAGTTCTTAGAACTAATCTTAATTCAGGATTGCTTTGGCTATGCTGTTTTTCTTTTTGTTTGGTTTTGTGTGTGTGTGTGTGTGTGTGTGTGTGTTTATGTGTTTGTTTGTTTTTGTTTGTTTTTATGTTTTGTTTTATGTTTAGAGTATCTCTATCAAGGTCTACAAAAATTATGTTGGAATTTTGATGGGGATTGCATTGAATCTGTAAATCACTTTTGGTAAGATGAGCATTTTCATGATGTTAATCCTATCTACTCATGAGTATGAGAAATCTTTCCATATTCTGATATCTTCTTTAATTTCATTCTCCAGGGACATAAAGTTGTTGTCATACAGATTTTTCACTTGCTTTGTTAGAGTTATAACAAGATATTTTATATTATTTGTGGCTATTGTAAAGAGTGATGTTTCACTAATTTCTTTTTTGGTCTGTTTATTATTTATATAAAGGAAGGCTACTGATTTCTTTGAGTTAATGTTGTATGCAGCTACTTTGCTGAAGGTGTTTATCAGTTGTTGGAGTTATCTCCATTTGGTTTGATGTTGGCTATTAGCTTGCTTTATAGGTTTGTACCTTGCATCCCTAACCCTTTTAATATGAAGGGGTGATGGATTTTGTGAAAGGCTACTTCAGCATTTAATGTGGTAGTTGTTTTTGATTTTTCTTGCAGTTTTTTTCCTTTTTATTAGATATTCTTTTTATTTGCATTACAAATATTATCCCCTTTCAGGTCTCCCCTTCAGAACTCCCCTATCCCATCTCCCCCCTGCCTCTATGAGGGTTCTCCTCTACCCATCCACCCACTCCCAGTTTCCAGCTCTGTCATTCCCTTCCAATGGGGCATCAAACCCCCTCAGGCCCAACTAATGTCCAACAAAGCCATCCTCTGCCACATATGCGGTCCTTCCACTTGTACTATTTGGTTGTAGATGCAGGCCCAGGGAGCTCTGGGAGTCTGGCCTGTTAACACTGAGCTCCCTCCATGGGGCTGCATACACCCTCAGTTCCTTCAGTGTCTTTTCCAGCTCCTCCATACATCGGGACCTGGTGCTAAGTCCAATGGTTTGGCTGCCAGCATCTACCTTTTGTATTTGTCCGGCTCTGGCAGAGCCTTTCAGGAGACAGCCATGTTAGGCTCCTGTAAGCAAACACTTGCAGGCATTTGTAATAGGGTCTGGGTTTGGCGACTCTTACTGTATATGGGATGGATTCCCAGGGGGGACAGTCTCTGGATGGCCTTTCCTTCAGTCTCTGCTCCATACTTTGTCTCCGTATTTCCTCCTGTGAGTATTTTGTTCCCCCTTCTAAGAAGCACTGGAGCATCCACACTTTGGTCTTTCTTCTTCTTGAGCTCCATATTGTCTGTGAATTGTGTCTTGGGTATTCTAAACTCTTGGGCAAATATCTATTTATCAGTGAGTGCATACCATGTGTGTTTTTTGTGACTGGGTTACCTCATTCAGGATAATATTTTCTAGTTCCATTAATTTGCCTAAGAATTTCATGAAGTCATTGATTTTAATAGCTGAGTAATATTTCATTGTGTAAATATACCACATTTTCTATATCCATTCCTCTGTTGAGGGTCATATATGGTGGTTTATGTTGATCAATTTTCATATGTTGAAACATCCAGGCATCCCTGGGATGAAGTCTACTTGATTATGATTGAGGATGTTTTTAATATGTTCCTGGTATGTCGTATCTCTCTGTTTAAGATTTTCCAATTTTGTGAATTACTTGTTTTGGAAGTAAGACCTAATGATTCTTTCAATTTCTTCAGTTTTTGTTATGTCTCCTTTTTAATTTCTGGTTTTATTTATTTGTTTATCTGGATATCATTTCTCCATTTTGTGATTAGTTTGTCTAAGGGTTTGTCTATCTTGTAGATTTTCTCAAAGAACCAGCTCTTGGTTTCATTGATTCGTTGTATAGTGTTTTTTCATCATAAATGTATGATTTTATTGAGTATTTTATTGAGTATTTTGCATCATTGTTCAACAAGAGATTGGACTGAAGCTGACTTTCTTTGATGAGTCTTTGTTTGATTTGGAATCAGGTGACAGTAGCTTCATAGGATGAATTTGGCAGTGTCCCTTCTGTATGTATTTTGTGGAATGGCTAGGGAAGTATTGGAATTAGCTCTTCTTGGAAAGTCTGTAGAATTCTGCTTTAAAAATCACCTGGCCTTAGTTTTTTGTTTGTTTGTTTCTTTGTTTTTTTGTTGTTTTGTTTTGTTTGTTTTTCACTGTTGGTAGACTTTTAATGACAGCTTCTATTTCTTTGGTGGTTATAGGGCTATATGAATAGTTTACCTGATCTTTCTTTAAATTTGGTATGTCTTATCTCTCTGTTTAAGATTTTCCAATTTTGTGAAGTACATGTTTTTGAAGTAAGACCTAATGATTCTTTCAATTTCTTCAGTGTTTTTTGTTATATCTCCTTTTTAATTTCTGGTTTCGTTTATTTGTTTATGTGAATATCATTTCTCCATTTTGTGATTAGTTCATCTAAGGATTTGTCTATTTTGTGGATTTTCTCAAAGAACCAGCTCTTGGTTTCATTGATTCGTTGTATAGTGGTTTTTTTTCTTCTTCCTAAATGTATGATCCGTACTCATTTTGATTAATTCCTGCATTGCACTCCACTTCATTTTTTTACTATACAACATTTTCTTCATTCAGTTTTCAGTACAGGGACATTTAGGTTGTTTCCAAGTTCTGGCTATTATGAAAAATGTTTCTATGGCCATGGTTGAACATGTGTTCCTCTACTAGGATGGAGAATCTTTTGCGAATATTCCCATGAGTGGTATAGTTGGCCCTTGAGGTAGGAATTTCAGTTTTCTGAGGACCTGCCATATTGGTTTCTAAAGTGATTGTGCAAATGTGCACTCCCACCTGCAATGGAAATGGAAGAATGTTACCTATGCTCCACATTCTAACCAACATGATCTGTCACTTTTTTGTTAATCTTAACCATTCTGGCAGGTACAAGTATAATCTCAAGAATTGCTTTGATTGGCATTCCCCTGATGGCTAAGGATGTTGAACATTTCTTTAAGTGTTTCTTGGCCATTTGAGATTTCTTTGTTGAGATTTAAAACTGAGTTATTTGTTAATGTCTAACTTCTTTCTTTCTCCCTTTCTTTCTTTCCGTCTTTCTTTCCTTCTTTCTTTCTTTCTTTCTTTCTTTCTTTCTTTCTTTCTTTCTTTCTTTCTTTCTTTCTTGGTTTTGGTTTTTTTTTTATTTGTTTTGTTTTTTGTTTTGTTTGTTTGCTTGTTTTCAAGACAGGGTTTCTCTTTGTAGCCCTGGTTGTCCTGGAACTCACTCTGTACACTAGGTTGGCCTCGAACTCAGAAATCTGCCACCTCTGCCTCCCAAGTGATTAAAGGCTTGCACTACCACTACCCAGCTCTTGAATTCTTTGCATATTTTGGATATTATCCCTCTTTCAGATGTGGAATTAGTGAAATCCTTTTTGTGTTCTGTAGGCAGCTCTTTTGTCTGAGTGACCATGCCCTTTGCCATTCAGAAGCTTTTCAGTTTCATGATGTTCTATTTGTTAATTCTCTATCTTAGTGTGTGCATTACTGATATTCTGTTCAGGAGTTGTCTCCTCTGCAATGCTTTCAAGGCTATTCCCTACTTTCTCTTTTTTCAGGTTTAGTGTATCTTTTTTTATTATTATTGTTTTATCTCATTGGATATTGTATTTAATTACATTTCAAATGTTATCCCCTTTCCTTGTTTCTGCCCCCAGAAATGCCTATCCCACCTCTCTTCCCCCTGCTTCGATGAGAGTGCTTCCCCACCCACCCACACACACACCCATTCCTTCCTCCTAGCCCTAGCATTCCCCTACATTGGGGCATCAAGCCTTTCCAGCACCAAGAGCTTCTCCTCCCACTGATGCCTGACACGGCCATCCTCTGCTACATATGCAGCTGGATCTATGGATCCCTCCATGTGTACTCTTTGGTTGGCAGTTTAGGCCCTGGGATTTCTGGGGAGTCTGATTGGTTGATATTGTTGTTCTGCCTATGGGTTTGCAAACTCTTTCAGCTTCTTCAGTCCTTTCTCTAACTCCTCTATTGGGGATCCCATGCTTAGTCCAATGGCTGGCTGTGAGAAACTGCCTCTATATTTGTCAGGTTCTATCAGACTTTCCCAGTTTCTTTTGTTTAATTTTGGTTGAATGTCTATTTTATTAGATATTATAATACATTCTCTGTCCTGCTTCTTGGGTCTATTTGCTTGAAAAATTTTCGCTAACCCCGTATTGAGATAATGTCTACATTTATTGCTGATGCTGGTTTCTTGCATGCTGCAGAAAGATGATTTTTCTGTTCTAATCCTTTCTGTTAGTCTATGTCTTTTTATTGGGGAGTTGATTCCATTGATATTGAAAGATATTAATTACCAGTGATTCTTAATTTTTTTATTTTGATGGTAGTATTAATGTGTGTTTGTGTGTGTGTGTGTGAGAGAGAGAGTGTAAGTGTGTGCACGCTTCCTTTTATTTATTTATTTATTTATTTATTTATTTATTTATTTATTTATTTTGCTGCTATGGAATTACTTATTTCCTGTGTTTTCTTGGACGTAATTATCATTTTTGGGTCGGACTTTAGTATTTTATTTGAGGATATTGAGTAAATTTGGATTTTTTTGAAGTATCTTGTTTTTTCCATCTGTGATCATTTAGAGTTTTGCTGCCTATAGTAGTTTATGTTGGCATCTGTGGTTTCTGAGAGATTGCAAGATATTTTTTCAGGCCCTTATAGCTTTTAAGATCACTTTTGAAAATTCTGGTGTAATTCTGATAGATCTGAATTTGTGCGTTAACTGACCTTTTTCCCTCACCACTTTTAATATACTATTTTTGTTCTGTACATTTTGGGTTTTGACTATTATATGGTGGGAGGATTTTCTTTACTGGTCTAGTCTAATTGATGTTCTATAAGCTTCTTATATGTTTATAGGCATCTCTTTCTTAGATTATGAAACTTTTCTTCTATAGTTATGTTGAAAATATTTTCTGGGGCTTGGAGCTGAGATTCTTCACATATTTCTACTAGTTTGTTAGGTTAGATCTTTCATGGTATTCCAGATTTCCTAGTTTTTTTGTGTGTGTCAGGAAAATTTTAAATATAACATTTTTTTTTTACAGATGTATCAATTTCTTCTATTGTATCTTCTTGCCCTGAATTCTCTCTTCCATCTCCTATATAATATTCATGATGCTTTTATCTGTTTTTCCTGTTTTCTTCTCTAGGTTTTCCATCTCCAGGTTTCCCTCAGTTTGCTTTGATTTTATTTTGTTTTTTGTTTTTGTTGTTGTTATTGGTTTTTTTTTTGGTCTGGTTTGTTTGTTTTGTTATTTTTATTGTTGTTGTTTCTATTTCCACTTTCAACTCTTGCACAGTTTCATCTATTTCCTTCCTCTGTTTAATTGTATTTTCATGTATGTCTTTAAGGGATTTATTTGTTTCTTCTTTAAAGATGTCTTCCAATTTGATTTTCCTGTAATTCTTTAAAAGAGATTGAATTCATTTAAAGTTTAAATGCCTCTATCATCTTTTAAATATTAGATTTAAGGTCATTTTCTTGTGTTCCCACATGTAGGGCTGTTTATAGTAGGTTAGTTGTAAACTGAAAGTGTCATAGTGCCCTGGCTTTTGTTGATTATATTCTTTAAGGGTCCTTAGTCATCTTGATGGCCTTGGTCTTGGACGTTCCTATTGTAGTAAGTATTGGGAAGGGTCTTATCTTCATTGTTCCTGGAGTGGGAGTCCTCCTACAAGCTGTATGGTATCAAATCAGCAGGTCTATATGGTTCAGGATCTATAGGTCTGTGTGGTTCAGGAGACCACAGGTCTAGTGATGGTAGGCAGAGAATTGGTGGGAGAATAGAGCTCCAAATAGGATAGCAGTCTGCTTAAGACAGCTTGGCATGCCCACGGAGATTCAGTAAAGAGGGAAGATGAATGGGAAATGGGAAAATTACTTGTATGGCTGAGAATCTGCAGGTCTGATGAAGATGGGAAGAGAGGTGGCAGGGAAATGTATGTCTACAGTAGATAGCAGGCTGCTCAGGGCAGTTTGTTTTGCAGAGGACTCAGCAAGTAGCGGGGATGGATGGGGGAATGGAAGCTAACATGTATGAATCTGGATCCTCAGGTCTGATGAAGTTGAGCAGGGAGGTGGGAGAATAATCTTAATATTAATTTTTAAAGCTCAAAACAAATTATTAATTATAACATGGTCCATCTCTATAAAGCAAAATACTAAGCCCAAGTATTAAGATATACAAATATGTTTAAATTTTAATATTGTAAAACATTATTACTAGTTATGCCATAAATTATTTTAGTCCTACTCTTATGCTAGAATGTAATATAAATACATTCATATATATATCTCCACATGAGGATTTACATTTAAAAATATAAATTTTTGTACATTACCTTTTATATTTAATTGATTATATTTCACAGACATTAAATTTGGATATATATATATATATATACATATATATTAACTAGAACTAAAATATACAAATAAAAAGACATAAATTTATGCTGATATAAATATACATTATTTTAGATTCTGTAAGTATTTTTAAAAGTTACACTACATGGTTTCTGTACTTGAGCCTATTCTTGAAGTTATCACATACTTGAGTCATTGAATAATTTGGAGAAATCAGGCTGGCAATGACGTGGAATGTAATGATAAGATATCAAAATGGTGAATGCTGATACACATGGTTCTGGAGGAGGAAAGTTATCATCAGTTTTACCTAGCTATGAACCTTTTGCACTACAATACGAACTATCTAGCAATGTATGCTCCTGGTGCAATACTCAAAAATCACCTGCGATTAACTAGCTACATTTTGATTAAATGTAAAGCTCACTATATCAGCAGATATCAAAACTGTGTAGTTACCAGGATGAAGAATCTGTGAATAAACACGCTCTAAAGGAGAGCCTACTTCTATTATTCTGTTGATAGAACAGAGTGCTGAAACAACTACTGATGACATATTTTTATATACAAACATTAGTGTTTTTTTTTATTCAGAACTCATAAGAACCTTGTTTTTGCTGGGGGGGGGGTGGTGCACGCCTATAATCCCAGCACTTGGGAGGCCGAGGCAGGCAGATCTCTGAGTTCGAGGCCAGCCTGGTCTACAGAGTGAGTTCCAGGAGAGCCAGGGCTACACAGAGAAACCCTGTCTCAAAAAACCCCAAAACAAACAAACAAACAAAAAAACCCCAAGAACCTTGTTTTCAATAAATTGTAATTAACAAAATCTGGTTAAAGTATAGAATGACATCTATAACTCAGACCCCTCCTACCAAGATAAGGAATAATTTTAGAAAAGTAGGAAATGATTTTATGAGCAAGAGGTCCTGGATGAGTATAGGAAAACTATATTTTGGGGACATTACTGAGTCATTTGTGACACAACATTTGTAACAACAAGTATAGAATATTTATAAGTACTACTCAGATAAAAACTCAGCATCTAGCAAGTAAATGGGCCAAACCTCATAACTAATTTAGGAGTTGTTGGTAATTTATATTCTATGTTAGGGAGAGTTCATTTTCCTTAACGTTATGGCTTCTGGTAGGCCTAACAAGCTTTGTGGTATGTCTATACACTTAAGAGTGTATAGACATTACTAATGATGCTTGATATTTTTTTTAATTAAGGAAATAAAAGGAAGTGGGCATGGAATAGGTGGGTATTTGGAATGAAATGGGAGATGAAGATGAAAATTCAGTCCCATCTCCTCTTTCTTACCATTTTTCAATTACAGCATCATATTAAAATTGCAATTTGGAATTAATCTGCTTACTAATTAGAAGACCTCATTATCTAACCAGATCTGGAAACATACTACAGATATATCCAAACATGTAATTACTGCTCTCTTAGTTATTTCTTATCATAAGCAAATTTTCTTATTATCTATCACAAGAAATATAATCATAAATTGTGTTGAGTAAATAAAAATGTTTTTGTTAAGAAAACAACATCAACTATTTCAAATTCAAATGCAGACACTTTTGAAGACAACTCTCAATAACAATCACAAACCAAATCTTAAAAACAAAGTGAATATAATATATCGAGAATCACATATAAAGCCTGAATATGTGGAATGCTGAGGAAGTAGGATTTCTATGACTTCCCCCTGGATTGCATAATATATACAAGGACATACTTGGATAATTCATGAGATGTTGTCTATAAAACATTTGCAAACAGAACATTAAATTGTGTAAAGCATGGAGAGATAGAGAGAAAGAGAGAGAGAGAGAGAGAGAGAGAGAGAGAGAGAGAGAGACATATCAGAAAAAAAATATGAGAAAGAGTCTAAAAGGCTTTTCAGCATAACAATTTTCTGTACCAAGAAGAGAATTTATGTAACTGTATTTTCAGGGACCTCATCAGTAGATTCATATTGGTTATAGCCAAACCATATAAGCTTTAAGTACTTTATATTTTCATAATAATTTTAATTATTTAATTTCAATTTTTGTTTTAATTGTCACTTGGTTAATTTCTGATTTACTGGAGTGTTTTTATATCTTCCCAAATATTTTAATCTAACATCAGTTCTAATTGTTAATAACTTACATGGATTTTCCTGAATTATTTAAAATGAGGAAACAAAAGATATTTTCTATTAGGATCTGCTGATTACACCTAATATTCATCTCAACCTACTTCATTAGCAGGAAATTAGATATAGTTTTTTATTATATATTAGATATAGTATGTTATTTAATTACTCTTCCAAATACTTGTCAATTTGCTGAAGGCCATGATGGTGTTTGCAATAAGAATGACCTCCATAGGATCTCATTTTTGAATACTTGGCCCACAGTTAGTAGAAATATTTGGGCAGAAATGACACAGGTAGTCCTTCAGTGGAGGTATGCCCCTGGAGTCTGGCTTTGATGTTTCAAAATATCTCCTCCTCTTTTGAGTTAGCTTTCTTGTCTTCCAGTTTGGGAGATTGAGATGTGAGTCCACATGTATTGCTCTGACAACATGCCACCATGCCTTTGCT
The DNA here is from genome assembly GCA_019843815.1 of Montemys delectorum. NCBI lineage: Eukaryota > Metazoa > Chordata > Mammalia > Rodentia > Muridae > Montemys > Montemys delectorum. The sequence continues at coordinate 7,450 of JADRCD010218311.1, read as the reverse complement.
CCATTACGTACTTGAACTCTCTGGAATTGTTGCCATCTATTGCTTATTTTTGGAGTATATGGTAACTAATACAAAAACTCTCAATTGGTCAATGTGCATAGAGTAAGAGACTTTGTCATATCAGTCCTAAATCTATTAAATCTCTCCACTCAGGGCTCAGAAAGAGGAAACAGAAGGATTGTAAGAGTCAAAGGGGATATATAACACTAAAGACAAAAATGGACTAGCACCCATATAAACTTAAAGAATCAGTGATAGCATGTGCAGAGTCTGTACAAGATTAAGCCAGACAGGTCCCAGTATTGGGAATATTGAGCCTAATCATCCATCACTAACCAGGAAGCCATCTTTAATTTTCATCTGCTTACAAAGATTAAGTCAGTTTTCTGTACTGGAATCTCATGGGTAATTAAATAAGACTTAAGGGTAGGTCCCATGCTAGCAATTAAATGGTCAACATGAAAAGAAATTATTGAGACTTTTTGTAGATCTTTTATCATAAGCTTAGATTTTCTAAAACCTACTTTAATAAGGGTTCGTAAAGACTTTAACTTCTAGCCCAACACATACCAGAGCTAGTGCTGAGGAAAGGGTAATAGGACAAAGGGGGAAATGGACCTGTATAGAAATAGTTCCTTGGGGTGATTCAAATCTTTCTTGCTAAAATATCAGCATTTAGTTTCACATGAATCAGCAAAAGTTGCTCTATAGATTTATAAACACCATTCGCAAATTAGCAAAAGTAGTTTGATCCAGAAGGAGACAAAGGGGCTTTGTTAGTCAGCTGAGTCTGAGAAGCAGCTCTAAGCCAACAGAATATCATGAGATGTTGTTTGGTACATTTCTGTCTATGAAGTCACAACAAGCTTTCATGTTAGCACTTTCATAGTATTCTACAAGTTTGGCCATATTATGCCTTCTTTTTCATTGGATTTTACAAAGTCTTTAGTTTCTTTCTTAGTTTATTCCCTTATTCATTGATAATTGAGTAAAGAGCTGTTTGGTTTCCATGAATATGTAGGCTTTCTGTTTTTTCTGTTGTTGTTGAAGTCTAGCTTTAATCCATAGTTATCTGATAAAAATGCATGTATTTATTTCCATCTTCTTGTATCTGTTGAAGATTCTTTTGTGACTGAGTATATGATCAGTTTTGGAGAAGGTTCTATGAGGTGTTGAAAAGAATATAAATTCTTATGTATTTGGGGAAAATGCTCTATAGATATCTGTTAAGTCCTTTTGAATTATAACCTCTGAATGTTTCCTTATTTATCTGTTTATTTTTGTCTCAATAACTTGTGAAAGTCAAGGTTAGACTGAGTGGTAAGAGTGATGTGTTGAAATCTCCCACTATTAACATGGGTGTCCTTACATTTGGGGCATAGATGTTTAGAATTAAGATGTTATCCTGGTAGATTTTTTTCCTTTGATCAGTATAAAGTGTCCTTCCCTGTTTCTTTTAATTATTTTCAGTTAAGAGTCTATTTTATTAGATATTAGAATGGCTACTCAAGCACGTTTCTTAGATCTGTTTGCTTGAAAGCCTTTCTATAATCCTTTTCTAATGAGATAATGAAAATCATTATTGCTGAGATATGATTCTTATATACATCAGAATGATGGGTTCTGTTTTGCATCCATGATGGTAGACTGTGTTTTTCACTGGTGAATTGAGTCCATAATGTTCAAAGATATTAATGATCCATGATTGTTACTTCCTGTAATTTTAATTCTTTACTCTCACATAGAAGCATTTTTACACCCATGATATGTGCAGAATAGATCTTATACTTGTTAAATTGATACAAATTTTATATAATGATATGAAATTTGAGGATTTTCTTTTCTGACCCATTCTACTTGATATTCTCTAAGCTTCTTGTACCTTTATGGCCATTTCTTTCTTTAGGTTAGTTTTATTCTATGATGTTGTTGAGGATGTTTTCTGGCCCTTTGAACTAGAAGTCATCACCCTCTTCTGTTTCTCTTATTCTTAGTTTCATCTTTTCATTGTGTCCCAAATTTCCTGGATGTTTGCCTTAGGAACTAATTCTACTTGGCATTTTCTTTGATTGATGTATCAGTATCTTCTAAGGTAATTTCTGTGCTTAAAATTCCATCTTCCATCTCTTATATTCTGTTGATGATACTTGAATATGTAGTTTATGTTCTCTTCTCTAGGTTTTCTGTCTCCAGGGTTGCCTCTATTTGTGTGTGTGTGTGTGTGTGTGTGTGTGTGTGTGTATGTTCTTATATGTCCATTTTTATGTTTTGAACAATTTTGTTCATTTCTTGCATTAGTTTGATTGTATTTTCCTATATTTCTTAAAGAGATTTGTTTCCTCTTTACACGCTTCTATCTGTTTGATAGTGTTTTCCTGTATTTCTTTAAGGGAATTATTTACATCCTCTTCAAAGGCCTCTATCTTCTTCATGAGATGAAATTTAAGGTCAGAATCTTTCTCTCCCGTATGTTAGGGTATCCATGGCTTACTGTAGTAGGAAAGCTAGGTTTTGATCTTGCCCAATTGCATTGGCCTCTGTTGATTTTGTTCTTGAGCTTTCCTTTTGCCATCTGGCTGTCTCTGGTTTCAACTTGTTTGTATGTTTCAGAATGGAGCAGGCATCCCTGGAGGCAGGTGTAGCTGTGTGTCCTTGTCTAAAATGTGCCTCCATGGAAGCACGCACTGTTGTACCCCTGTTTAAAGCAATCTTCTTGTGAAGCAGGCAGGGCTGTGAGCTGTGGGAGTGAGCAAATTGATCTGACAGGGAAATATTTGGATCTGTGAACAAGAAAAGCAATGGAAATCCAATAGGTAGAGAAAGATTCCGTGTAGGATGGGCTCTTTAGGGTCCATATTGGCAGGAGTATTGGGGCAGGGGTCTCACCTTTGATTCTTATTAGAGCAGTGCCACTGGAGACAGGAATGACTATGGGTTTGGGGAGTGGGAAGGTCGATCTGCCATGTTTGCAGGTTGGGGTGAGGGCTGGAAGGGAAATCAAACTTTTCTTTTGTTTTAAAAGAACTTTTTATTGGTTACCACTTTGTCCGATTGACAGTGACTTTGTCTTATAGAAGCTTTGAAATTTTATGAGGTCCTATTTGTCTATTTTCAATCTTAGAGCATAAGTCATTGCGGTTCTGTTCAGGAAATTTCCCCCTGTGCCCACTTTGTCTGAAGCTCTTCCCCATTTTCTTTTCTATTAGTTTCAGTGTATCTGGTTTTATGTGGAAGACTGTGATCCACTTGGATTTGAGCTATGTACAGGGAGATAAGAATGGATCTATTTGTATTCTTCTACATGGTGACCTCCAGCTGAACAAGCACCATTTGTTGAAAATGCTCTCTTTTATTTCCACTGGATGGTTTTAGCTACTTTGTCAAAGTTCAAGTGACCATAGGTGTGTGGGTTCATTTCTGGGTCTTCGGTACTATTGCAATGATCTACCTGCCTGTATCTGTACCAAAATCATGCAGTTTTTATCTCTATTGTTCTGTAATACAGTTTGATGTCAGGAATGGTGATTCCCTCAGAAATTCTTTAAACCAACAGATTGGGAAAAGATCTTTAACAATCCTACATCTAATAGAGGACTAATATATACAAAGAACTCAAGAAGTTAGACTCCAGAGAACTAAATAGCCCTATTAAAAATAGGGTACAGAGCTGAATAAAGAATTCTTAGCTGAAGAATAACAAATTTTTGAGAAGTACCTAAAGAAATGTTCAACATCCTTAGTCATCAGAGAAATGCAAATCAAAACAGTCCTGAGATTCCACCTCACACCAGTCAGAACAACTAAGATCAAAACCTCAGGTGACAGCAGATGCTGCCTAGGTTGTGGGAAAAAAGAGCACTCCTCAGTTGCTAGTGGGACTGCAAGCTGGTACAACTACTCTGGAAATCAGTTTGGTGGTTGCTGAGAAAATTGGACATAGTACTACCTAAAAACCTAGCAATACCACTCCTGGGCATATACCCAGAAGATGTTCCAACATGTAATAAGGATGCATGCTAAACTCTGTTCAAAGCAACTAACCTTATTATAGCCAGAAGCAGGAAACAACCCAGATATCCCTCAACAATGGAATGGATGCAGAAAATGTGGTACATTTACACAATGGAATACTACTCAGTTTCTAAAAACAATGACTTTGCCAGGCAGTGGTGGCACATACCTTTAATCCCAGCACTTGGGAGGCAGAAGCAGGCAGATTTCTGAGTTTGAGGCCAACCTGGTCTACAGAGTGAGTTCCAGGACATCCAGGGTCGTACAGAAAAACCCTGTCTCGAAAAATCAAAAATGAAAAACAAAGCAAAACATAACAAAACAAAACAATGACTTCATGAAATTCACAAGCAAATGGATGGAATTTGAAAATATCATCTTCAATCCCAGTGGCAGGCAGATTTCTGAGTTCGAGGCCACCCTGGTCTACAGAGTGAATTCCAGGGCAGCCAGGGCTATAGAGAGAAACCCTGTCTTGAGAAAACAAACAAATGAAACCAAACAAAAAAGAAAATATCATCCTGAATGAAGTAACCCAATCACAAAACAACACACATGGTATGCACTCACTGATAAGTGGATATTACTCTAGAAGCTCAGAATACCAAAGATACAATCCAAAAAACTACTTGAAACTCAAGGAGAATGAAGACCAAAGTGTGGATGCTTCAGTCCTTCTTACAAGGGGGAACAAAATACTAAAGGGAGGAAATACAAAGACAAAGTGTGGAGTAAAGATTGAAGGAAAGGTCATCCAGAGACTGCTGCAACTGGAGATCTATCCCAAATACAGACACCATACCCAGACAGAGACAGATGATAGCTGCCAACTGTTAGACTGAACACAGAGTCTCCATTGGAGCAGTTAGAGAAAGGACTGAAGGAGCTGAAGGTGTTTATAACCCCATAAGAAAAAAAATCAACCAACCAGACTCCCATAGCTCCCAGTAACTAAATCACCATTCAAAGTGTACACATGGAAGGACCCATGGCTCTAGCCTCACATGTAGCAGAAGATGGCCTTGCTGGGCATCAATGGTAGAAGAAGCCCTTGGTCCTGTGAAGGCTCAATGTCCCAGGGTAGGGGAGTTCCAGGGTGGGGAGGCAGGAGTTGGTGGGTATTGGGGAAACACCTCTTAGAAACAGGAGAAGGGCAAATGTTATAGGGGATTTCTGGGGGATGTTTGGGAAGCCAAGAAAGAAGATAACATTTGAAATATAAATAAAGAAAATATCAAAGAAAATCAGAGATAATATCAGATTCTCTGGGCCTAGATTTATGTGAAATTGTGAGCCACTATGTAGATACACAGTTCCTTTGAAGAGGAACCCATGCTCTTAACTACTGAAATATCTCTCTAGCCATATTAAAATGATGTTAATGTGGAAAATGCAAAATATATTCATAATATAATAGCAAAGAGTAACTTTTCAGTGTGGTAGAAATGATGGAACTATACATGACTCCATCACTGCTAACCTACACCACCACTCCAGCAACCCTGCAGTCTAGAATTCTCTACCTACCCTCACGAGGCTTTTCAAGTTTAACTGTTACACTCACTCTAACCTGGCAGAGATGTGGACATGGATCATCCCTACACAGACTATCTGCACCTGCTTTTCTGTCTGAAATCCCCTTCAGCTAATCATCATTATTTAACTCTGCTCAATATTCCAGGAAGATCATCTTCCTACAACAACCAATTCTGACCCATCTTCCACTCAAGTATTCCCCTCTGAATCAACAGCCACATATGACTCAACCTGTTGTGCACCAGGAAAAATAACATACATACTCTTCTTGATTTATCAACTTTACTGGGAACTACCTGTAGCCAAGTACCACATACTACCTGGGTGTCTATTGGCTTGAGAAAGGCAGAACCTCCAGGGTGAACATCCCAAACTCACCCACTCTAGGATAACTTACCAGGAGCCTAACCTGGCATGGATTAAGTTACAAAGACCAGCAAGTGCTGACTGACAGAAGCCTGATATAGCTGTCTCCTGAGAGGCTCTGCCAGTGTCCAACAAAAACAGAAGTAGAGGCTCACAGATATCCATTGTACTGAGCACAGGGTCCCCAATGAAGGAGCTAGAAAAAGGACCCAAGGAGCTGAAGGGGTTTGCAGCCCCATAGGAGGAACAACAGTATGAACTAACCAGTACCCCCAGAGCTCCCATGGACTAAACCACCAACCAAAGAGTACACATGGTTGGACTCATGGATTCAGCTACATATGTAGCAGAGGATAGCCTAGTCAGTCATCAATGGGAGGAGAGGCCCTTGGTCCTGTGAAGGTTCTATGCCCCAGGGTAAGGGAATACCAGGGCCAGGAATTAGGAGAGGATGAGTTGGTGAGCAGATAGAGGGGGAATGGAACAAGATTTTTGTTTTTTTGTTTTTGTTTATTTGTTTGTTTTTGTTTTCCAGAGGGGAAACCAGGAAAGGAGATTTCATTTGAAATGTAAATAAACAAAATATCTAATAAAATAATAATAACAACAAAGTTACAAAGACCTTGCACACTGGAACAACTCTATCCCCTTCCCCTGTCTCAAGACATTTCTTTGACTCATCACAAGCAACCCAGTTTTAGGTTCTGGCCTCATGAACTAATAAACAAACAAACAAACAAACAAAAACCAAAACAACAGTCAAAATTACTAATCTGAATCCAGATCCTCAGATCTCATGAAAAAAAAAATCATAAGCAAAAGAAAACTCCAAGACAATATGTTTCCTACAAAAAGCACCAACTCCATAGAAATATTCACTGAATTAAATGATTGAAATGAAATTTAGTATGCAGCATTTGAAAGAATGATTATAAATATGTCCAAAAAACTTAAAGAAAATATAGGCAAACACTTGAATGAACTGAAAGACCAAAGAAATGAAGTGATTAAGATGTCTGAAAATAAAAACAGCTAGAGGGAATGAGGAAGACAATTCAAGATATAAAAAAGAATTTAATACAGAGGTATAAATACTGAAAAATAAAACTAAAAGAAACCTAGAAATGAAATAAAACTCTTAGTGGAAATCTCACCAACAGAATAACTTATTTGGAAGATAAAATGTCATATCTTAAAACCAAGGTATGAAATTGAAACAAACACTCAAAAAAATTTTTATGAAAGAAACAAAATGAGCAGAATATTTTCAATACTATGAAAAGACCACATTTATGTATGGGCATAGTAGAAAAAGAAGCATTTCATGTCAATGGCATAAATACTTTCAATGGCAAAGAAAATACTTTCAATGAAGTTTTTTTAAAATTCCAGAATCTTAAGAAAGGTTGTCGACTAGGGTAAAAAAAAATTACAGAGAACAAATATTAACAGAAAATAAACTAAACATGAAAGAATATAGATACAGGAAAACTAAAAGAGAAAGGCCAATCCACAAATTAAGGCAGACCCATTACAA
>JADRCD010218310.1:16195-31814 GCA_019843815.1 Montemys delectorum | reverse complement strand
CTGGTCCCCTCCTGTCCCTCCCTGCTCCCCTGGTCCCCTCCTTGTCCCTCCCTGCCCCCCTGGTCCCCTCCTGTCCCTCCCTGCTCCCCTGGTCCCCTCCTTGTCCCTCCCTGCCCCCTCTGGTCCCCTCCTGTCCCTCCCTGTCCCCCTGATCCCCTCCTTGTCCCTCCCTGCTTCTGCTGGCCCCTTTCCACTCTTACCACTCCCTTTTTGTCATGTCATTTATGTATGCCATATATCTGTATATTTGCCTATGATATATGTTGTCTTGCCTCATTTGAGTTATAGTTGGTGACCTTTACCCCCTGAAAAAATGACATTTATCATTCTAAAAGCATCATAATTGTCAGCAAACATTTTTGGAAATGTAGGATATTGTGTTAAGTGGACTGTCTTTTCTTTTTTTCTTTGAGACAGGGTTTCTCTGTGTAGTCCTGGCTGTCCTGGAACTCACTCTGTAGACCAGGCTGGCCTCGAACTCAGAAATCCACCTGCTTCTGCCTCCCAAGTGCTGGGATTAAAGGCATGCACCACCACCGCCTGGCAAGTGGACAGTCTTAGTTAGGGTTTCCATTGCTGTGAAGAGACACTGACCAAGGCAACTCTTATAAAGGACAACATTTAATTGAAGCTGGCTTGCAAGTTTCTGAGGTTCAGTCCATTGTCGTCATCATGGTGGGAGGCACCATCCAGGCAGGCATAGCACTGGAGGAGCTGAAAGTTCTCCATCTTGTTTCAAAGGCAAAAAGGAGACCTGCTCTTCTGTCCTGAGCGGAGCTTACTCATAACACCTTAAAGCCCACCCCCACAGTGATGTACTTCTTCCAAGAAGGCCACACCTACTCCAACAAGGCCACACCTCCTAATGGTGCCATTTCTCATGGGCCAGCATATTCAAACCACCACATGAAAGAAGCCAGTCAGAGAAAGACAAATACTCTGTGCTCTTATTTAAATATGAAAGCTGGAAAAGCTGGTCTTAAAGAGGGAGCGTCATAGAAATTGCGAGAGGCTGGAAGAGGTGGAGGCAAATAGAGGTTGGATAGTGGGTACTGAAACATGGTTAGATAACATAGATAAGTCTTGTGTGATCCTCTATGATAAGATGAGATGGTAAGATGCCGGTGGTCTGTAGCAACTGATGGGATATTTGTTTGAAGAATGAGAACTAAGGACATGGCAGTACTCTATGTCCTGACATGGCTGTCACATACTGTGCACATGGACCGGGTCATCACTCTGTGCTCCATGAACATGGGTGGTCACAGTCAGCTAAAGAAGAAAAGAATGTAACAAAGCGGCAAAAATGCAAAGATACAGTTGTATCTTTGATCTTACTGGGAGTACTTGACCGAGTTTCATTGCTTAAACCAAAGGTCTTTGAGACTGTCGAGCAATCACAGATGCTGCGGGGCAAAGGAACAGATTCTGGGGCAAGTTCCTGCAGCTGCTGGCATCAGGGATAAATGGAGCTGGAAAAAGAGCCCACTGGACTTGTCGCAAAGAAGTTTGTTGTGTTTGTTTTGGAAACTCACTATATAACTCAGTGTGGCCTTGACCTCCTGAAGCCTCTTGAGTGCTGAGATAACAGTTCACTGCCATTTCTGGGTTAATGATTTGGTTGTGTTTCCTGGGCTGAGCGTGGAACCCAGGATCTCATGCAAACTAAGCAAACGCTTTACCACTGAGCTAATTCCCAGCCCATGCTAAGAACATTCTCATCACAAAACGTTGGAGAAGAAAAGCGTGAACTGCTCGAATTTCCACTCCACTGGCTAGAGATATGAGGGACAGGATAACCTGAAGAGAGGCAGGCTTAGGATAGGGAGGTAGGTTATAGGGAAGCACTGTTCTCTAGGCATCACTGGGTGGGATTTTAATGTCAAGCCTTTAACGTACATTCTGGCATGGGAAACTCTCTCTACTGGTTTAGACCACAGATGCTCATGGAATAAGTTTCCTTAACTCCCTGTCTTCAGCCCTTGTAATGAAGACGTTCTAACATTTTTTTTTTTTTTTTTTTTTAAATACAGGTGAATGTTTTGCTTGCATGCACGTCTGTATACCACATGTGTGCCTGGCACTTCAGGAGGCGAGAAGAGGGCACCAGATTCCCGGGAACTACAGTTACCATGTAGGAACCATGGGGCAGAGCCGCAACTTAGGCGCTGGGAATCAAACCCAGATCCTCTGGAAAAAACAAACAAACAAACAAAAAACGGTGCTCTCAACTGCTAAGCCATCTCTCCAGCCCCGATATTCCAATGATTGCTCAACAGTGTTTTATATCTTACACAGCATTTCTAGGCTAAACCAAGCACCACAGAAGTTTCCATTGATCTCTTCATTAGTTAAGTGACAGAATAATGGTTTCCAACTCTTCAGGGTGTGGGAGAGCATTGCTATGAAAGAGCATTACCCTGGGAGAGCACTGGCGTGGGAGGGCATTGGTGTGGGAAGGCACTGATGTGGCAGAGCTTGGCTCTGGAGGTGGACTAGGCCTTACCCTTCCAGCATTTTCTAAGTGACGTAGGTAGTCATTCTCTCCTTTCTGGAGTTGTGGTGTGTGTGTAACCATGTGAATTCACTCATCACAGATGCACTCAGTTATCTGTCCATCATGAGCTGTGCTGGGGTGTGGCCCGAGCTATTTTCCCACCAGCAGGAGGAACACACGGACACACACAGGATCCTTCTGAAGTAAACCTTTATTACCATGTGTCGAGGAGAGGGTGAACCCTGGAAATGCACTGCTTATATACACCCTGGAGCGGTGTGTTCACCTCTGATTGGCTGTTTGCTCATTACCTCATGAGACGCCTCAGGATAGGCTGAGACTTGGCTCGCTCTGGCCCTAGGCACATGCGCAGACTACTTGTTACAGGGAGAAGACACCGGATGCCGGCGCCATCTTGTAATGGAGGCTGCCGGCTCGGGTGCGGCTCTCTACACTGGGGGAAGGGACAGGGATCAATCTTTCCTATTTTATTGCTTACCTGGAAGACAGCGATCTGAGCTTTAAATCTGGAAACTATAGTCTTGAGTCTGTCACGATCAAGCTGATGACTCCCGGAAGGGCACGTTTCTTAATATGAGTCTATTTCCTCACTGATTATATAGAAAAGTGAGTATTTATTGAAAATCTATGAGCCAGGCTCACATATTATATTTGTTTAATCTAAGAAGTTGGCACGCAATGGTTGGCAAGTCAGATCTCATACCCATGCTATTTGGCTTCCAAGGCTAGGTGTTTTGGGGCAATGTGGCCACTCATGCCCATGTTCAGCACCACAGATCTGAGTCCCAAGATTTGCATCCTAAGAACCTTAGGAATATAGTATTTCCCAGATCCTCTCACTTTACAAATACCTAAAACTTAAGGCTTAAATAGGGTAAGCAACTTACTCAGGATCGGAGAAATTAGTGACCCAAATTGTCTGAGGGTACAGGCCTTGGGGATCCGGGACTCTGCCCGGAGGGTCTTCCCAAAAGAAAACCTACTTTTGTTTCATTGGCTTTCCTGAGGGTGATGGCTTGCTTGCATCTCAACTTAAGTCTATGTAGTATGATGTTAGGTACTTGTGGGTTAGACGAGGAGCTATAGGGCATGTGGCCCACTAACTGTAGAACGTTGTCATTAGAAAAGATATTCATTTAACATATGCACTTGGGAATCTCTCCGGCTCTGCATTTTCCCATGGGTTCTCCTGATCTTGATTCTATTTCCATTTTCAGGGGAGCCAGAATATTTTTGCAGTAGCTCTTCTTGTGGTTGAGGAATCTGGTGAGACCATTTTTTCAAGGGGCGCATGAGTTGAGAATTATTTTTAACAATTACACCAAATTGTTACACGTATTTCTCTCACTGACTCTGGAGGTCTGCAGGGGTGACATGGTGTGAGATGTGGTACTAGGACAATGCAGAAGCAGGCATGGAAGTTAGAGCATCTACTCTCCAGCCAGATGTGACTGAGTAAACAGACTTGTAAGATGAATCTATTCTTTTGTAGAAAACATGTTCATAAGAATGTACACATGCCTACATACTTACTGTAACTCTGAGGTTATTTATGCTTAGATCAGTGGTTCTCAACCTGTGGGTGGTAAGCCCTCTGGGAATCAAAGGATCCTTTCACAGGAGTCACCTAAGACCACCTGCATATCAGATATTTACATTATGATTCATAACATGGAATACTTTTATGTCCAGGGCTCACCACAACATGAAGAACTATATTAAAGGCTCACAGTGCTGGGAAAGTTGAAAACCACTGACTTAGATGATGTTTGAAAGTATCTGGTTTATACTACAAGTAAATATTAGGCCTGCCTGCCAGGTGGTCAGGATTCTAGCTGAGTGTCCTGATCCCAGAGCCACACAGATGCTTTGCTCCCCAACCCATTCCAATCTCATCATATTGTGATACCATAAGGTGCCATTTCCCACCAGGCCCAGGGAGCCTCCTATAGGTGGGGGCCTCTTTGCCTTCACCAGTATGATTTTTTTCTGAATGGCAGGTAAATATTAACTGTGTCTACTAGTTAGCATCTTCTAGAGATAGTCCTATATAGTATGGCTATGCTTTGAAAGTGCTTTGAGGGCTGGCGAGATGGCTCAGCGGGTAAAAGCACTGACTGCTCTTCTGAAGGTCCTGAGTTCAGATCCCAGCAACCACATGGTGGCTCACAACAATCTGTAATGAGATATGATGCCCTCTTCTGGTGTGTCTGAAGTGTATTACGCCAGAGCGAGTGGGGCCGGAGTGAGGAGGGGGGCGGCCGGAGCGAGCAGAGGTCCTGAGTTCAATTCCTAGCAGCCACATGATGGTTCACGGTCATCTGTACAGCTACAGTGTACTCATACACACAAAATTAATAAAATAAATCTTTTTAAAAAAGAAAGTGCTTTGAAAAAAAAGTTAGTTGTGAACTTCAATAAAGGTCTGATAAGCATAAATATATTTTACCAGAATAATGAGAGAAAAACATGGACTCAAATGAGCCACCCAGTAAGGAAATTGCATACTGTAGCCATCCATAGCTGTGGAAAAGGAGAACAGAATGCAACCTTGTATACAAAAGTCTCAAAGGAACAGACAAACAGTCCAATGAAAGGAATGGTTCACAAGAGAAGAAATGCAAATGGCCAATAAGTTTTTTTTTTTTAAGTGTTCAACACCTCTAGCAATCAGGGAGATGCAAATTAAAACTACTTTGGGATACCACCTCATCCCAGTCAGAATCAAGAAATCTGACAAGAGATTGCTGGCAAGATACTGGGGTAAGTGGAAACCTTATTCACTAGGTGGGGAATGCAAACTAGTGCAGCCCTTATGGAGATTAGTATACAGGTTTTTCAAAAAATCAAAAATAAAACTACCATGTGACCCAGCTATCCTTCTAAGTCCAAATGACTCAATATCCTTCAACAGAGACACTTGCATGTCCAACGCTTATTGCTGCTCTTACTCATGATATCTGGGGAATGGAGCTCATCTCTATACCCATCAACAGATGAATGGATAATGAAAATGTGACTATCTTAAGAGGGTTTTTTTTTTTTTTTTTTTTAAATTTTTTTGGTGTTTCGAGACAGGGTTTCTCTGTGTAGCCCTGGCTGTCCTGGAACTCAGTCTGTATACCAGGCTGGCCTCGAACTCAGAAATCCGCCTGCCTCTGCCTCCCAAGTGCTGACATACGCCACCACTGCCCGGATTTGTCTTAGAGTTATTATTGCTGTGATAAAACACCATGACCAAAAACAACTCAGGGAGAAAAGGGTTTATTTCACTCAATTCCATATAACAGTTCATCATTGAAGGAAGTCAGGACAGGAACTCAAACAGGGCAGGAACCTGGAGGCAGGAGCCAATGCAGAGTCCATGGAGGGTTGTTGCTTACTGGCTTGCTCCTCGTGGCTTGCTCAGCTTGCTCTTTTGTAGAACCCAGGATCACCAGCCCAGGATGAAACTACCCACAATAGGCTAGGTCCTCTGCCATCAATAATTATGAAAATGCCTTACAGAGGCTGGAGAGATAGCTCAGTGGTTAAAAGCACTGACTGCTCTTCCAGAGGTCCTGAGTTCAAGTCCCAGCAACCACATGGTAGTTCACAACCATCTGTAATGCGATCTGGTGCCCTCTCCTGGTGTGTCTGAAGAGAGTGACAGTGTACTCACATGAAACAAGTCTTAAAAAAAAAAAGGAAGAAAGAAAGAAAATGCCTTACAGCCAGATCTTAGGGAGGCATTTTCTCAACTGAGGCTCCTTCCTCTCTGATGATTCTAGCTTTTTGTCAGATTTACATAAAACTAGCCAGTACAGGCTCATATACACAGAGCTATAATGAAAACTAAAGCTATGAAATTTGCAGGAAATGGATCTGGAGAGTATAATATTAACCAAGGTAACTCAAACTCTGAAAGACTGAAGCCACATGCTTTCTTATGCCTGTAATATATACAGGAGTGTATGCAAATGAGGGTAGCTGTGGGTAAACTTAAGGTACTAGGAAGGAGATGAAGGAGTGAAGACAGCTAAGGGAGGATGTATGACCACGGGGATGAGGGCCAAGTTGGGACCAAAGGACACATGATGTTGTTTTTGTTATTTTTATTTTTTGTTTTTCTGAGACAGGGTTTCTCTGTATAGCCCTGGCTGTCCTGGAACTCAGTTTGTAGACCAGGCTGGCCTCGAACTCAGAAATCTGCCTGCCTCCCAAGTGCTGGGATGAAAGACGTGTGCCACCACTGCCTGGCTAGGACACATGATGTTAAAGAAAGGAGACTGGAGGGACTTACAAGGGGTCAGTGAGCAGGGGAGGGAGAGGAAGAAGGAAAATTATCAAATGCTTTATTTGATAATGCCATAATGATAGTTAGCATTTTAGAGTCGATCTTAAGAAATGAAGAAGCAAAAAAACATCAAAGGACCAGAAGAAACTCCCGTGGTAACCCAGTCCCAGGACCCAATGGTCACTCATGATCAGAGACATACTAGCTTGTGTTCTTAGTTAATTAAAATGACATGGTCACTGTAGAGAAGTAGAAAGATAAAGGAAACATAAAAAAGACAAAAATACTCACCCAAATTCTACTCCCAATCAACTTTTGTTACATCTCTGACAAGCTTTAAACTTGCCTTTAGATGTGTTTTATATGATAGATACAATTCTAAATATAGAGTTTTGTGGGGGTTTTCCCCTCTTCACACAGCAATAGGTCACACTACATTACAGATGCTTTATAAACATGGGTGTAAAATGGCCACCTCCAATCTGTCCTCAAGTCTGAGGATTGAGTGTCCACAGCAGGCTGAACATGATTGTCACCTGAACAGAAAACCAAAAGGTGGTGTTGGCCAGGCTGGGGCAGGAGTCTTTCACAGGGCTGATAACCCAGCCCCTGAGTTCCCTCTGTGGGCAGGTCCATCCCTGAGTGGATCCTTCTGAGAATGGGAATGGTCCTGCTTCATCCAAGGAAATACTGATGGGTTCTGATTGTGTGTGATCAGACCAAGGCAACCTCAAGGTCAGGAGGCTCTGACTTGAAGGTCGGCCTGGACACAAAGTATTTTTGTGTCATTATTTTGTTTTTCAAGACAGTATTTCTCTATGTAGCCCTGGCTGTCCTGGAACTCACTCTGTGGAGCAGGCTGACCTCAAACTCAGAGATCCACCTGCCTCTGCCTCCCACGTGCTGGGACTGAAGGCGTGTGTTATCACCACCTCAGCACAAAGCATTTCTAAATGGGTAAAGTTGGTTCGTAGGTTTGTTCACTGGCTAGTCACACCTGTCCAGGTAAGCAGAGGCCAGACTCCCTTGACAAACTTACTTTGAGTTTGTTCTATAGCTTAGCAAGAGTGTTCAATTTAAACAAACAAACAAACAAACAGAAGAACAAAACAAAACAAAAATCCAAACCACCACCAACAAAAAAACTACACCGAATGACAAAAGGATGGGATGTTGGTAAAGATAGTACTTTAAAGTTGGTTGGGGCCTCGCCATCACCACCAGTCCAGCCTTCACAAGGCTGGTTATGATGGGGTGGAACTGGCTAAAGGAGAGAGAAGAAAAAGGGATGAGGGCATGGGAGCCCCAAGTGTAATTCACTGAGAACCAGGTTTTCAGGTTCAAAGTGTGTGGAGATGTCTTCCTCCAGAGAGCACTCTTTACATCATGGGGTAGGCGATGACAAAATAGTTAAGTTCTGAATCGATCAGCTTTCTGTATTTCCTGTAAATTTCTTGTAGGGTCCTGTCCTCTTCATTTGTCTCGTATCGGTTTGTATAAATTCTCACCTGTGCCAATAAAGAAACACATGCACGTGCACACACACACGTGTACACACACACACACATGTGTACACACACACACACACACACACACACACACACACACACTGTGACTACATCACTTAGGATCTGGCAACCATCCAAAAGCATCTATACATACAAAATTAGTGATAGAATCAGAAAAACCCCAAGAGCATTTCCCTTGCTATCTACAAGGGATTGATGCCAGGCCCCCCTTTGGATACCAAGATGCATGCATGGATGTTTGAGTCCTTTATGTAAAATGGAACGGGGCCTGCCAATTATCTCTGGGTTGCTTATAATGCCAGCTATAATTCAGATGTTATGTTTTGGGAATAACAACAAAATTCTATACATCTTCAGTAAAGATGTATTGTTGGCTAGATTCATGGATGTAGAACCCAAAGGAGACAGAGCAGAAGAGACCTGCAGATCCTGGGGGTGGGACTGGTCCTCTTCCACGGACAGATTCAGGGGTAGTGCCTGTCTAATATTTGTCCCTGTCCCACTTTCCAACAGGCACCAGAACAAAAGTGCCAAGTGTAGATGTCCCTGCTTCCCCCCATGCAGGCAGCTGAGGGTCCTTACCTTCAGTGTGCGCAGGGAACACTGTCCTTCTTCCTGGCTCTTCAGGATCCGCTCCACAAACTTAACATCCAGGAAAGCCCAGATTTTGAAGTAAAACAGCTTCCGACAGGCCAGGATGAGGAGATGCAGTTGTTCATCTAGAGACTCGTGATTATTGTTGAACTCAAATGTTAACTTCTAGAAAAGCACAAGGGGTTGGGGGTTGGGGGGTTGGGGACAGAGGTGCTGGGACAGCTCAGGGGATGTTTCTTCCCATCCTGTGCTAAGTACTTATCACAGGAACCGCAGGGCCACCTGTGTACAGCTGCTGTGAGCCAGTGGCAAGGTGGGGAGCTGTCCGTCCCAGCAAGGCACCTCCTGGCTTAGGCAGCACAGCTCTACACTAAGGATGAGGGAGTTTTTCTTGGTTGACAGCCAGTCAGTGTACCATGGCTTTCTCATCTGTGGTCTTGACAGTGTGTGGGGAGCTTGAGAATGTGCTTAGTAACATCTAGAACTTTGACAAAGAATTAAGGGAACATGTAGAAGCCCAGCCCAGAACAGGCAGTAGGCTTTTCTGTGGGAACAAGAGCTCTTCGAAAGCTCCCTGGGGGTCAGACTTGCCACTCACCTGCAGAGTGTTCCGGAAGGTGGGCAGGAGGTCTGTCAGAGTAGGCCTCATGGACCAGTCTGGGTCACTGAAATAGCAGCTTCTCAGGCTGATGCTCCTGACTGGAATCTCCTGCAGCAAGATCCGGGCCAGGCGTTCATATTTCATCACCCGCTCAAAGAAGAAGTTCACCTTCAGGTTGCTGGCCTGCCTGGCCAGCTTGGCCCAGGACATACCCCAGACTACCTGACCGTGAGGGTCATGAACATGGCATTTGATGTTCATGGTCCGGAGGGTCCCAGCGTTGTTCTCGCTCAAGGTCTCGAGCAGCTCGTCGGAGATACAGTTGTAGTTGAGGGTTAGGAATGTCAAGTTGTGGAATGTCGCCATGGCCTTGTTGAACTTCGAGCTGCCGTAGACAGCCAGGTGATGGCTGAAGAAGTCTTCAATGTTGAGCTCTGAGGCCACGTTCTCATTCCGCATGTAGCTCAGGGAGTTGAGGATGTGGCAGCCTTGCTCCACTGTCAGCCGGGCTCCTTTCAGGCTGAGATGGTCCAGGTGTTTGCCCATTTTCTTTAAGAAAAAACTCAGGCTCTTGATGAGAGAACCCCTTATGCTGTTTCTCCAGACCAGCCGATCCAGCTCCAGGTGCTGGATGGAGAGGGACCGCAGGCGGTTGTTACTCTTGCCCAGGCACGACAGGAGGCCTCGCATGGTGACCTGGAACTTCTTGGTCAAGACCGCATTGTAAGGGTTCAGGAACTTGATTTCCAAGTGTTCCAGGTATCGGCCAAATTTCTTAACGTACCAGAGTGCTGACTCGAATTCAGATGCGTGTACCCTGGACGGCCTTCCGCTGAACGTGATGGTCCTGTATCGCCAGAGGTCAGCTGAGTACATAATCTGGTTCCACTTTCTGCAGACCAGGGCAGCTCTGGACCTGTCCCTGTCTCCTAGCCACCAGAAAACACGTCGCAGGCACACATCTGGCAGAGTGGCCCAGCAGCTCTGCTCTTGGGGCTGGGTCACTTCACCGTCTTCATCCATCAAAGGACCTAGATGTACATGCAGGGTAGTGGCGTGGTGAGCAGGGCTTCCCAAAACGGGGAAAGAATACAATCACGTGTTCTCTGTGAGGGGTTAAAAGGGAAGACTTGTTACCTGCCAGGTAGAAATCAAACCCAATTGAACAAACAAACTTCCGCTGCCTTTACTGTACTGTATCAGGCACTTCACCAGATGTACGTTGTTCACTGGTGAACACAGGACACACCCCACACCTGTGAAGACGGCACAGTTCATCTAGGGTCACAGACCGCTATCCGATTTAAGCATAATGAGAAGCGGGCTATGGTGGTATATTTCTGTAATCCCAGGACTCAGGAGGCTGAGGCAGAAGGAATATAAGCTCAAAGCTAGCCTAGGCTACACAGCGAGTTCCAGTCATCCTGGACTATGTAACAAGATCCCGTCTCAAACAAAACACCAAGGAGTGTTAGCATGTCGAGAGAAGTGAGGAGGTCGAGGCATGCTCACGAAGCTGTGGGGATAGCACAAATAAGCAACTAGTTTCCATGTAAGGGGAAAGTGACTAGGGCTTCTCAGAGGAGGTGATGGATGAGCTAAATTTTGAAGGATGAATAGAATCTGCAAGGCAGCCCAGGCTGGCCTAGTGATCGAGGAAAAGCTGATTATATTACAAGTGGAATATAATACAGAGCCCAGAAGTGTGAATTCATGTAATGTGCTCACACTGCTGGGTAAGTACTTATTACAAGTGCTTGCACACCTTGAACTTGTAAACTCTGTTTAATAAACTAAACCAACCTTCCCCCCACCAAAGAACCTTTGATATGGACAAACTGTCCCAGGTTATGAGCCTCTACTGGGGATAGCATGGATCGAGAGGCAAGAAGTTAATCTGGAAAAATGAAAACAATTAAAAAGCCAAATCAAGAGCTGGGATATAGCTTGGTAATAGAGTGCTTGTCCAGCACACCCTAAGCTTAGGGTTTAATCCCTAGCACTACATAAACTGGGCCTGTGGTGCTTCCCAGAACAGTGTGTGTGTGTGTGTGTGTGTGTGTGTGTGTGTGTGTGTGTGTGTTATAGGTTTTCACCTTCTAACTTGTTTGAGACAGGATCTCGTTTGCCATTAGTGCAAGAGCTTCTGAGCTCTCTTCTGTTTACACTTCCCCTCTTGTTTTAGGATAGCCAGGATTACAGCTACAACTTTCTATAGGTCCTGGATTTGAACGAATGTCCTCGTACCTCCATGGCAAGTGCTTTACCTCTTGAGCCTCTTGCTCCGTGTTTGAAGATTTTTTTGTTTTTCTGTGTGTGTGTTTGAAGATTTTTTTGTTTTTCTCTCTGTGTGTGTGTGTGTGTGTGTGTGTGTGTGTGTTTTGTTTGTTTTTGTTTTTGTTTGCAAGGATCCTCCAAATAAATGAGAATAGCACTTTCACTGACAGGAGGCAATGGAACTTAGTGGCTACTGGGATCTTAGTACAATTTTTTGTGTCTAGTCTGACAATAGGAATAATAATTCCTTTCTCCTAATTTTGGGAAATTTAAATAAGCTGATCCAGGGAATACACCTTGGAGGTAGAAAGTGCTCTGTAAGAGCAAGCTGCCATTAGTAAGCTGGGGCCAAGGTACTTCTGCATTTTCCTTATGAAGATGAGAACACGCCCATTTTGCAAAAAGAGTCTTTAGGGGTGTTAGGAGATTAATGGAGTTCCCTAGTGAAATGGTGTTCTAAGCGTATGGGGTGTGGGATCTGAACCCATGCTAGTAATCCCAAACCTGGGCTTGGTCCACCATAATATGACACAGCTGCCAACCAGCGAGGGAAACTTAAGGCTGTCCCGTCACCAGGGCGGCACGCCCCTCCCACGCGGGCCTAGCGGCTGCGCGGGGCTACCACTGCCCTCCGGGTGCGTGGGTGCCTCGGGCCACCCGTTACCGGCTCGCTGCGCCCGGCTCGGGCTGCAGGGACGCCGAGCGCGCCTGCCCCTCCGCCTGCGCTGCTGCTCCCACGCCGACTCCGAGAGCAACAGGGGAGGAGCCCGGTGCTCGCCGCGGCCAAGCCCGCCGCCGCCTTTGTGACGCGCAGCCACCCACTGGCTCTGCTAGCGCCTGCTGAGTCCCAAACCCGGAGTTGCCAGATCCATTGAAGGTGAAGGAAAAGGGCGCTGCACAGACCCACCAGGAAAGCGCGCAGGGCAGGCAGAGGCGGGAGACTGGAAGTAGGCGCACCTGGAGAGGATCCCCAGGCGCTCTGCCCAATACTCTATGCATAGCTGCGTAGAGGTCTGAACCTGACACTGTGTTCAGGTCAGTTCCCTCCAGTTTTGACCTGCGGGAGCTTTGAGCCCAGGTGAGGACTCCTCCCATCCTCATGCTAGCCATGGGCCTCCCTCCACTCTCCTATCCTCAGATTAAAGTAACACCTCACCCCCAAAGGGTGGGTGACTTGGCTGGAACCTAACAAAACCTGAAGTCAGTTCCCCTTTCCAGCTTTCAGAAGGTGGTACACACATAACCCTTGGCCCTTCCCTACCCGGGTGGGTAACCTTTATGCTGATGCCTAGGGCTAAAAGTTGAATATTGTATCTGTCATCAGATAAGCTGCCCCAGCCACTTACTCCCTACTTTACTGCTAAATCTCATCTGCACGCCCCCTCCCTAGCTACCCCTGGTAGGGGGTTGGGCGCTTCACCTTGCCACCCTCCCCATCTCCGACTTGAAAAACATAGCTCTAAGGAGATGCAGAGATGGTTTATTTTGGAGCCCAATGAGTGATCATGGTCCAGAAATACAGATTGAGTTTGCTTCAGATATCCGTGTTCTGACCTTGGTAACAATTTCTGTGAAGTTTTAAAATAACAGAACAAAGAAAGTCACTTTACAAATTCTGGTGATACTACAGGTAGGCAGTTATAGCAAGGCGGGGAGACCTTGTTATCGGCCCCAGATGCATATGTGAGGACTTTCTTAGGAGCTGGGATCTACTCAGATGTTCCAAAACTTTACCTAAGAGTCACAGGATATTAGGTCATGCACGGATGTGGGCAATTAGCAGTGTTTTAAGGGGCTAAGATAGCTCAAGATGGCCCTGCATCATGCTAAACTCCCCACAACCATTGCCCTTCTAACCATCAGCCTTTTTAGAATGCTCAGTACAAAGACTTTCTGGGAACTTTAACTCTCCCTGCTCTGCCCTGCTCTGCTCTGCCCTGCCCTGCCCTCCCCTGCCCTCCCCTTCCCTTCTCTATCCATTTCCCCCTCCCTCCCTCCGTCCTTTCTTTTCTTCATCTCCCCCTGCAGGCCTCATATTCCTAACCTGTCTTGTCCGGAAATACCAATGAGGAAGGTAAAGAAAAAGGTCAGGGAGAACCTTAGGATAAAGCCGGGGTCTCTTGAGCAACCAACCCAGCTGTTGAGCCTAGGTGCTTAGAAGTTCAGTACAGGAAGCGAAAGCCTTCTCTTTTCTCCTGGTCATCTGTAGTTCAAAAAAGAAGGAAGAGGCCTCTTCTGAAGCCCAGAGATGAAAGCCCAGCTCTTTTCCTCCACAAAGACCACCCAAAGTGCTAAGTGTGACAGCTGAGGACCCCCACCTGAGCCCAACATGACACATCCCTCCCAAGGCCCAGGGGACATGGTGGAAGACGGGGGCCCAAAGCCAGCGAGAGCCAAAGGATTAGGTGGAGTGCTAGCAGATGCTCTCTTCTGGATTCAAATAGCCATGGCTGTTGCAAATGGGCACACATCAGCTGTGGTTACCGGTGGCACAGGACCTGGGTAAGCACGTGCGTGCTGGCATGTGCGCGCGCACACACAAGCAACCAGCAAACATGGACTCAAGATGTGAAAGCAGGGAACTGTTGGGAAGAAAGGGGGTTCGTAGGAGTGGGTTGGGGCAGCAGAAGGCAATGGGGATACGTATGATTACAATACATTGTAAATATGTATGAAACAGTTAGAAATTAAAGGGGGGATGGAATTAGGTTACTGAGACCGGTAAAGAAAACAAAGTTGTGACCACTAGGAAAGGAAGCTGGGAAGCTCATGTGAACTGGGAAGCAAGTGTGAACTGGGAAGCAAGTGTGAACTGGCGCTCTTTGATCTTCAGAATCCAGCTGGCTCTCCTCATTCGAGTTTTTTTTGACGAGCTAACCTCAGGCACTTCTCCTAAAGAAATGAAAATAGATGTTAAAAAGCTTCAAGTGGGAGGCAAGTTATTAAGCTGTTTCCTGGTGTTCCTGTCATTGGTCCTCCCCATCAACAGAGGCTGTCAAAGGCAGGCCTCTTTAGAACACTACACACCAGCACTTTACCAAGGCCACATCCCTCCAGTTCTGCTGGTTTCTGAACAACTGCCTCTGGGTGTTGCTGTCCCTTGTTCTGAATCATGGGGGCGGGGGTGCTCTGTGACTAGATTGAGATGGGACTGCATAGAAGAGGCTCTGAGCAGGGAGGGTGACTGGAGACTTGGGGTAGTGCCTAATGGAGGTGGGCATCACGGGTCAGTGGAGAGGAACTCATGTACATCTTCTGTGGAGACGCTGCAATTAGTGAGCCGTGTTGTTTACTTGGTTAGGGCCAAGTCTCAGAGCTGAGGGCTGGAGGGATGTGTATTTCAATACTCCCAAACGTTCATGTTCATATATGGGTAAAATACAGGCCCATTGACTTTAAACTTCAAAGAATCAACTTCAAAGTGACCCAGAGAATCACTGTGTGAGAAACAATGATCCTCCCTTTGTAATAAGAGTCTGGGAGAGTCAAAGTAGCAAAATAGAAGCAAGGACTTGAAGCAGCTTACAACCTTGTACAGTCTCTAGAGAAAAGGCAAAAATGGTTAGTGTTCCATTTGGTACACATGGTTTTTATAGTCCTCAAGTGTGAAAAACTTCTGCCTACCTTTTTCTATAGGTTCCCCAGGTGGTGGTGGTGGTGGTGATGGTGATGGTGGTGGTGGTGGTGGTGGTGATGGTGGTGGTGGTGGTGGTGGTGGTGGTGGTAGGGTGATGGTGGTGGTGGTGGTGATGGTGATGGTGGTGGTGGTGATGGTGATTGTGGTGATGGTGGTGGTGGTGGTGATGGTGATGGTGATGGTGGTG